>JARFIW010000615.1:0-25740 GCA_036346225.1 Platerodrilus igneus | reverse complement strand
ATTCTTGATATGGTATCATTACTTAAAATCATTGACAAAATATTGGCTGGATCTGCTGAAGTCATGGTAAGAACTTCCTTTATCCGGAATAATAATTTCTCCAATATTAAGGTTTCGCATTTTGAGTTTTACGTAAAATCTTATTGACACCTAATCCCTTATTTATATTTGTGGTTGCTGTTTTAAACATCGATTATTTTATTTCTTTTGGTAAACATCGTTTTAAATTTTCGAAATATTTAATGTCTTTGTCCTGCTTGTCGGGATGTTTTCTTTTAAATGTTCAGTCATCCGGGATGGTTTCATTGTTCATTAGAAAATATGATTAAGCAAACACATCGGAAGTTTAGCAAAGAAATAAAACCAAACTTTACATATTCAACAGAATATTGCCGGCATTTCCTTTTCTGGGACATTTTTAGAGTTGATCTATAATTCAAATTTTAAAAAAAAAAATATATAAAAATAATAAAATTGTATTTATTTAAATTAAAATAATGCACCCTTAATTTCAAATCGATTTATAATTATTTAGTAATAATTTATAGGAATATTATAATTTGAAACCAATCTATAACTAGGTTGCTAATTGACCAAATTTTTAATTATTATTGATAAATATTTGTGATATAATCATTTTTCCAAGAAAATGCATAAGTATTTTAACCGGTATCCTAAAGCGTATCTATATGAAAATAGTACTTTTGAATAAGTTTATAATAAGTAAACCATTTTATTCACAAAAATATATCTTATAAAGAATGCTCAGAAAACTCACCTGATTTCTTCAATCTCTTATAATTAAACAAAACGATTATTTTGTTTCTTTATCGATTTAATTAGAACTTACAATATAAAGCCTTGTTTAGAAAAAATGAAATACGCATTAGGTGACCAGTATGCATATGGCAACTCACTCTATAAGTAATAGTTAACTTACCATGATATACTGAACAAAATTATTTATTTTAAAAATAATGCAAATATCATATATGGCGAGAGCACAACAGATCACATTAAAATTCAAATTTAATAATACTCATTACTGACTTCGACTAAATGATTGAAATCGTTCCACAAACGAATCTAAGACATGCGCACTAGGGATTGCAATACCGGATTACGATGCAACTTTGTATTCACAGTCCAATTAATTTTCCCGTTAAGACATATAAAACATTGAATATACATTGTAGCAATTAAATAAAAGGATAAAATATTGTTTTACAAAATGTTTTATTCGCTTCTTTGCAACGAATATAAAAATGCAGGGCCCATCACTGAAAGCGGGTATTCAAAATGATTTCGCCCAAAAAGCGTATAGTCAAATAATCGCCCAGTAAGTTTTGATCGAACAAATTTGAGAATCAATAGACTACACGAAGAAAATAAAGTAATGTCATACTTTGCATGTAAAAATTGTATTCTATTAGTTTATTAAACTGTAAATTGGATAAAATAAATTATTAAACTTTTGTGTGCTTAATTTTTTGTGTTAATACCTCTAAGTGTTTGGTTAAATGATTCTAGATGTTAAAAAGGAGAGGTGACTAGAAATCGATCTTGCTAAAAAAAAAATTTTAAATCGTGGTACCGCCCTAGGGAGTGATGCCATCTAAAAAATTGCTAGAGATTCAGGTAGCTGAGAAAACCTAATATTAATTGATACCAAACAAGATAGATATATCTCGAAGATGAGCTAAGCAAGATATATTTATCGGGTAAGATGGAAATGGTTAGTCGAAGAAAACTATTTGATCCAGATGTGTGTGGAAATGAGGATGCTGGTGGAAATGAGGTTCCATACTGCCCCAAAGCACTCTACTGTTATAGTATATAAAATCAATGTATGTAAGTGCAATGTGTAATAAAGCATTTTAATGATTCCTCATTTTTATTTAAGTGAAGAGGGTGAGGCAGAGTGGGAGGAGATTGTGGATCGGACAGCACCAGAATTTCCATATAAAATGGCTGAGTGAAGGTCACGTGAACCTTGTGAACCTGTGGCGAATGATCTTTGTATCTGGCAAAAATGGTCTTCTTAAACCTTAGAATTTCCCCTGTTAAATCCCATAAGAAAACCGATTTTTTGCGCTCGTGAAGAACTTCCGTGGTGAATGACCTTTATATCTGCCAAAAATGGTTTTTTGGATCTTAGAATTTCCCATGTTAAATCCCATAAGAAAACCGGTTTTTTGCGCTCGTCAAAATCGCCCGTGGTGAATGACCTTTGTATCTGGCAAAAATGGTCTTTTGGACCTTAGAATTTCACATGTTAAATCCCATAGGAAAATTTTTGCTCGTGGTAATAATTGCATATCTATAGAATATATTGTGCCCGATTAAGATCGAGCACAATCGACACATCGGAAGGGACGAAAAGTCGTTGAAAATTGTTATAGATGTGGAAGGAAGCGTTGGAAACTTTAACACTAGAGATTTGAGCACATACGATAAAACATGCTGAAAACAATTATCAAAGATTTGTGAATTCAAATTTGATCAAGGGGACAATGCACCTCTAACTATTAATAGTTTGGGTGATGACAGTGATACAGATTTTCAATCCCATTAAAGAAACTTTTTACGCAATTGATATACTTATCTTTAATTTTATGAATGATTAACTATACATATCAAAACTGTTTTGCCCACAACTAATACCACCGACATCTGCCACCCCTTTATTATATAAGTAGATATTCCATTATAACTTCCATGTAATTTATGATTGTATAACATAAGCTTTTGAATAACGATTGCTATTATACCGCGGTCTAGGACACTTCATTGCCGCCACTTCATTACCGCCGGTTCATTGCCACCATTTCATTGCAAGGACAATTCATTGCAGACCCTACTCATTGCCAGCCTACCTCAATACTTGATTTGTATTAATTTTAAGTTTCATATTGTTGGAAAATTTTGCAAATATAGGATTTTATGATCAAGTTTGTATATGTAATTAAAAACATGTTATGCCGCGGAGTCTGCGAGCACTGAATCATGCACAATATCGTAATGCTAAAAATTCGACCAAATTTCAAAGTCGACAGAATTTTTCAGATGATTTTTGAAATTAACCTTAAAGTTCCTATAAGGGTATAGCTTACAATTACCAAATGGAACAATAATGTGTAATAATATAAAACAAATACCATTGTAATTATATAATAGTTTTAGGTTTTTGATTTATTTAAATTAAAATAATTGCATTATTAACCTATTTTATTACTAATTATTGCAAGGTACCAATAAAACTGATCAGCAATGAAATGGCCCCGCAATGAAATGGTCTGGTGATGAAATGGATTGGCAATGAAGTGGCGGTAATGAAGGGGTGGCAATGAAGTGGCGGCAATGATTCGTCCTATTCCGATTATCCCGCGTTTGGTAAAATATGTATATTGCTATAAAATAAATCAATAGAGACTAGCAACTTATATCTAAAATATCTCGACAGTAAAAACTCACAGATTCATAACATTTATTATTAATTTAAAGACTGTAATCTGTAATATTACCAATAGCAAAACATTCCAGAAATATATTTTAAAAATTCACAAATCACATTTCTTCGGCTGCTATTAAATACGTTAAACTTACGTATACTACCGATAGCATTATTATACTCACGCGGTAATAGTTTTTGACAATGACAACGTCGCCACTATGCGAGGAACATACTAGATTTCGTTCAGTCCTATTAAATCACTATGGTAACTTGGAAGCAAGAAATTTGAAAATAAAACAATTCTCGAACTTACACTGTAGATAATTTTCTGGTGTACGTAAAATTATTTCAGTTAAAAGTATTGAGTATTTAAATTATTAAATTTAACTTCGACAGTAACGACAAGATAATATTCTATGGGAGTGCACAACAACAGGAAGCAAAATTAAATATTTCTTTGCTATTTGCTACATCAAACTGGATTATCGCAATTTGTTAATCAACACAAATTTTCAGTAAGAGATCGGACGGTATTGAGTCTAAGTAACAAGATATAATCTGTAAAATCAGAAAGACGTTTACCTTCTACCTCGACGCTTTTCGATAACAAAATACCAGTTAAATGTTCAATTTTCAGTGACTGAATAACTACGGTTGGTGGTAAGAGACTTATTTGCATAAGAAGTAAAGCGTTCCACGTTGTCAATATATTTTTATTAAAACTGCACTCAGGCGTGACATTCAACAACAAAAGCAGCAAAGTAATCTGGCTACGAAAGAATAAACCGGAAATTATAAGCTATTTAATTTGAACGAATGAAGTTTCTGCTTCTGGGTTCAAACAATAGGTTTTACCCTTGCTCATTCGTTTTAAGTATCACATTAACGAGCAAAACTAAGAAAGAAAATTTTTTCCTAAAACGACTGTATCAACTGCACATTCCAGTATAGCGTTTCGGTAGAGCTGTGTCTTGTAAGACAAGTTACACTGTGTCTGTCTAAATCTTCATTCAAATTAGTACGGTGAAGGAATTGAAATCTACAATGTAACCAAGGTATTACATATACTTTCTGAACAGTTACATTTTTGGAAGTTGCTGTTTAAGTTAGCTTTTCTAAGTCGTTTTTAAAATCAGACAATGTCATCAAATTTATAAAAATGATGACAAATCAACAATACTATTACCAAAGGAACAGGACACGAAGAATATAGGATGAAATGGAAAAATAGTAGTAGCTAATTACTTTTAAATTTACACAAAACTAGAAACCTAAATATAATTCAGCCCAATTAGCCTCATTAAAAATTCTTTAGCACTAATCGCTTTTTAATGATGGGATTTCTCATTAAAAACCCATTGACAAATCGCTTTTTAATGGGAAAACTCATTAACGATATCACCACTTTTTCTTATGTCACATCTGTCATCCGCCGTTTTTTTACGTCACATGTCATCCGCAATTTTCATACGTCATATATGTCATCCGCCATTTTTTTTACGTCAATCCAACACTTTTTTAAAGACACGATTCATATGTCCACTTAAGCCTAATCCTGTAAATACATTTTACCGCAAGTTCTTAGAAAAAACTGTCTCAAGTGGGATTCGAACCGCTGCTGCCCAGGTGCAAAACGAGCACCTTAACCACTACACTGCGGAGTCAATTGAAATTATTACTTGCCCATTTCGTATTATTGTTTAATGAACAGACTCCATTTTAATTTAGAGATGATCTTAGAGTGTATTTAAATATGAACAAAATTCGGGGTAATTAAGAAACGGCTTACAGATTCCATTTTTAGAGATTAATTTAAAAGTACCTAACGCAAAATGTTATAAAGACTTACCCCATATTTTTTTATTAACGAGCACCACACACGACAGACGTCTACATCAGTCGACAGACGTATTTAAACCGAACAACTTCAGGTTTAATTTTCTCTTAATTACCCCCAACTAATCCCTCCCAGCAGCACCGCAGCGCCACCTAGATACAAGTTTCATTCGATTAACCATTTTTAACTTGTTGGATATTTTTCAAGATAAATATTTCGTGTAACGTATCAAATTATATTAAAATTTTTCCAGCTATTTAATTGTTTTGGAATTTTACAAATCGGGACAATCCTTACGGATTTAGAAATTAACCCTTTTACAAACCATACAGTGTTCATCTTTAATTTTCGTCTAAACAGCGTTGCTCTGTCTCTTGAGATAAATATATCATGTAACCTATCAAATTATATTAACATTTCCTCAGCTACCCGAATCTGAAGGAACTTTTTAAATCGGACCGGACCTCTAACCACTATCGCCATTTTTAGAATTTTTGAACATAATGTGCACCGCACCAGTTAAAACATGAGGGACTATTTAGTAAGGTATTAGATTATAGACTACCAAATAAACATAAGAGTAGGAAGACCTAGACAAAGTTATATTAGTCAAATGTATGTAGACCTTTTTAGACTAGCTCAGAGTAGAAAAGAATTTAGAGCTGCGACAAACCAACCTTAAGTAAGTTCGAAAACAAAACAAAAAAATAAATAAATAAAAATCAGTTAACTAAATGTCAACATGACATAACTCATAACTGGTTAGCGGTCTGGCATGTTGGCAGCGATTCGTTGCTTAAGCCTTACCATAACATATCATTTAATAAACGTCACCATGACATAACTCATAGTTAGTTAACGGTCTGGCATGTTGGCAGCAATTCGCTGTTTAAGCCTTAGCATAAAATATAACTTAATAAACGTCTCCATGACATAACTCACAATTAGTTAGCGATCTGGCATGTTGGTTGCGATTCGTTGCTTAAGCCTTACCATAAAATATAATTAAATAAACGTCACCATGATATAACTCACAATTAGTTAGCGGTCTGGCATGTTGGAAGCGATTCGCTGCTTAAGCCTGACCATAACATATAACTTAATATACGTCACCATGACATAACTCATAGTTAGTTAACGGTCTGGCATGTTGGCAGCGATTCGTTGCTTAGTTGCTTAAGCCTTACCATAACATATAATTTAACACTTTTCCTTTCTTGGAGGGGATAACCAGGTAATATTTCATTTCCCTAAAAATAGGAATCATGTAGACATGTTGGAGTTCTTTAACAACCATCAGGTTGTTAATATCTTTGTAGAGCCAGGTAGGTAGAAAAGATAGAAGAGTATAGGAAGACCTAGACCAAGCTATATTAGTCAAATTATTAGAAATTTAGGTTGTGAATAGGGATGGATTCGGGCCGAGCCGGGCCGGGCTTTTAGATGCGGCCCGGCCCGGCCCGAAATAATTTGCTCCGGCCCGGCCCGACGGCCCGGCCCGAACCAAAACGCATCGGCCCGGCTTGAGGCCCGGGTTGAATTTCGGGCCGGGCTTCGGGCCGCGCCGGAATGTAACTAAAACCTTAAGTGATGTATAGATTTTTCAACATCCAAATGGAACGTATCGTTTGTTAGTATATGTATTTTCAGTTGTATAAAAATATTTCTTTACTATTATTATGTTTTTCTACAAAAGTTGAATGTATCAACCTTAATAAATTATAGTTTATAGTATCATTTTAACCTCGAAGAATCTCAAAGGTATTTGGAGATTATGCACACTTGCACAGGCAATCCAAAATAGAAGGTGGTTTGCGTCAAACTTCAACCTTAAGTAACAAAATGCATTTTAGAATTCATGTACTACTACTAGTATATAGTAAAATATAAAGTATTCAAAATTTGACTGAATATTGTTTCCTCATATTCTAAACAAAGAACGTTGCCAATTTCCATTTTACAGATTGCTGGTGTATAGGTCTACATGTCGAGAATGTGCTAGCATCCGTTCAGAGAACTGATTATTCAAGTCTCTCGTATCAGGTAGACATTACTTTGTTGTCTATGAATATTTTTTTGTCGCATGCTTTACTGGAAATTTTAATTATTATGAAAAACAAATGCCGCAACATAGAATATTATTTAGTATTTACATTTTAATTTTCTATATCCATTTGTTATTTAAAGCTATAAAAAGCTAATCGCATTGTATTCGGTATGGTTTTCAACAAAAGATACATTCAAATAATTAAATTTAATTAAGCTGGTTTTTTGTAATCGGGCAGTTTTAAATATTTTTACATATACAGAGTGGTTTCGATTTATTCATAAATAATCTTTAGTGCGAGGCCACAATAATAAGTTAATTAATAAGTTCAATACAATAAACCAGCTCAATTAACATACGTTGCAATACTCCTTCAAATTAATTAAATATAACACAAACAATTTCTATTTCAAAGTTCTTGAAAAGTGGAAAGAAGTGAATATTACTTATCGAAAAAAAAACTCGAAAATCACAAATCGGTTTAAATCAAATCATTTTCGTTTTCGATTTATTTCCATTATGACACACTTACCAATATGTGTGTAACTGTACCTGGGTGATATTTTAAGAAGAGCGTTAATTATAATTTTGTTTAAGAGGCACCTAAAGAAATCATTAAATTAAATTTTTTACTAAATCAATAAATTGTATATTTTGTTATATAAACTTCGGGCCGGCCCGAATAGCCCGAAAAGCCCGAAAAGCTTGAGCAGTCTGGCCCGGCCCGGCCCGGGCCCGACACGTGTTTGGCCCGGCTTGGGTCCGAAAAAAATTTGACCGGCCCGGCCCGAAGCCCGGCTTGATATTCGGGTCGGGCCTCGGGCCGGGCCGGGCCAAAGCCCGGGCCCGTGGCCATCCCTAGTTGTGAAGGGTATGTAAAACTTTTTAGATTAGCACAGAATAGAAAAGAAGTTAGAGCTGCGTCAAACCGACCTTAAGTAAGGTCGAAAACATAACGATGATGAATGTGCTCTTAGCGATTTTTTAATATAACTACATCGCGCAAGTATTTTTTTAAGTAAAAGTAGGGTCCCCCTTATAAAAGCTATAGACAACAATAGAGTGTCAGTAATTCTTTGAATCCAACAGATGACCAAGACAGGTCCCCGAAAGAGGGCACAACTTCTTCGGTACTTAGAGTGGCAGAGACCATCGGGGACGGTATGGCATTCTAAGACACACTACTGCGATATGGAAGGCAAGTAGGTAAGCTAGAGAATTCAAAAGTTGAAATGTATAGGTTAGCATTAGACATAGTAGTGATCAGCGAAGTTCGGTGACCGGCGGTGGGTGTTTTTTGGAGCAGAGACTTTAGGGTAATTCATACAGAATCAGAAGATGGAAATTCAGGTGTGTGGATAGTTATGCGAAAAAAGACAGGGCATTGTATAGAAATCTATTTACAAAAGAACGAAAGAGTACTCATGGTTAGATTAGAATCATGGGCGGTAAATATGATAATAATACAAATATACATGCCTACATCTAACTACAGTGAGTAGGAGGTAGAAGCGATCTACAAAGTTATCGAAGGTATACTAAGTATACGTAAATGGAGATGAAAATTTAACAATTACGGGGGATTTTAATGCAGTGGTAGGTAGGGTAGGAAAAGAGCGGTAGTAGATTTATTTGGTTTAGGCATGAGAAACGACAGGGGAAAAAGGCCGGTAGAATTCTGCTACAAAAACAATTTAACCATCTCAAACACATTACTTCAACCTCATGCTAGAAGACGATGCACGTGGAAGATGCCAGGAAATATAGCAGGATACCAAATAGATTACATTTTTGTTAGACAACGATCTAGGAATCGTGTGTAAGATTGTAGAAACTAATCAGAAGCAGATATAGACAACGACCACAACATCGTAATTATGAAGACCGATCTTAAATTTAAAAATTAGAAAACAGGAACGGAAAATGCACTTTGACTTTAAAAAACTGAAAGATAAAGATAGAGACAGTGGTTAGATAGCAAGAATATATAGTGAGTTTATATACGGGAGAGGAACTAATAGCACTAGAACAGGAACCAGATACTGAAAAGATGACTTGAGATAACCTGTACTTAGAGATGAGTTTGAATTAGCATTAAAAGATCTTAAAAATGATAAGATACCAGGTATAGATAAAGTACCAGCAGAAACTCTAAAAGCCGTTGGACAAGCAGAAACAGATCGTTCTTTCCAACTTGTAAGCCATGTGCATGAGTTAGGCGAGATACCCAAATATTTCAGACGCAACTTCATGTCACTATACCAAAACAGAGAGGCACGAAGACAGCACACGTGTCAAAAATATTAACTAGAATTGTACAAATACGAATAGATAAACCGGCCGAGAAATACTAAGGGAAGATCAATTTGGGTGCAGGTGAAGCAGGGGAACACGTGAGGCTATTGCAGCTCTGAGGGTGATAATGAAGAAGACCATAGGAAAAGGAGAAAGCGCGTGTATATTGGGTTTATAGATCTGGAAAAAACATTAGACAATGTGAAAAAATATTCGAAATACCCAAAAGATCGGAATGATTTTTAGGAATAGACGGACAGTACATAGCTTATACAAAGAGCAAACAGCCGTAATAGAATTAGATCAGGAACATGGAGAAGTAAATATTAAAAAAAAGGATGATAAAGGTGTGTCATATTTCAGTTAATTTTTACTTGTACATCGAACAGGCAGTGAATACTGTCAAATGCAGGAAGACACTTGAAATTATTATGCAAGAACAAAAGATTGATATGCTTAGATTTGCAGATGATATAGCGGTATTAGCATCTAACAAAGAACATTTAAAAGGTGCTCTTAAAAAAATGGAAATAGTTCTAACAGAGAGATACGGCACGAAAATTAACAAAAATAAAACTAAAGTACTAACCTTTAAAGGAGGGAAAAATAAATCAAAAATTAGAATACAAATAGGTAACGAAAACTTACAAGAGGTTAAGAATTTCTGCTACCTAGGAAGCCAAATAACGCAAGATCCAGTGGTAGATAGCTAGTCAAATCTTCATTCCACTTTGTTTTGGAAAGCCAATTTTTTTGCATCAAGATCATTGCTATAACAATAACGGGAGAAATTCTTTCTAATGGATCAAAAATTTGTACTATTTGAGGCAATATTGTTCGCTTAGTTATTCACATTTCATTTGAAAATTTTGGATGTGAAACTAAATATTGATTCAAAGTTGGATTCCATAAAATACCTAAAACTTATTAGAGGTGCGTAGTCGATTTTGATCACCGCATGATCTTTGGTACCATTTTGAGTCACCTTTTTGAGAAACTGTACATCGTTAAGCACCCCTAGTGTATATGAAAATTAGCTAAATTTATGAGTTCTCTCAATTGTGTGTAATTTTGCTAAATTAGTAACTGAATTACTACCACATAAGATATCATCAATAGAGGTTTTAGAAGGTTTGACTTTAATCATTCTGTAATTTTTTTTGTATCACAGGTTGAAACATACGTTAAGATTCGGAAACGATAAGTATATAGAACAACTCCGGTTGCACGTGGAAGTTTTTAAATATTACATCATTAGGGAAACACTTGTAGAAGTCTTCGTACTTACACCGAAAACAAAACATAATTTTGTAGTGCAACTATCTTCTCTTAATACGTAATGGTCTGGAAGAAAATACTTGTTTTCTTAAATTTACCTGTAAATGAATGTATCTAACATGATTTGGCAAAACATGCTCATCTGTAAAGGCATTGTATTGCTTAAACATATCAACAACCCTTTCCAAACGCTTTTCTAAATTTAAAATCATTTCTTGCCAACAATCAGAATCACCTAATTTTAAATGCTTTCTATGATTTTTTAAGGGTAAATTTACTTGAAACGAACAATCTAAAAACATTTTAGTACCATCAATAGATAATTTTCCAGTCAACTGTTCATTCGGGATGAGAATTTTACTCTGATTTAGAAGTTCTTCTATTACCTAAAAATTTTGCAGAATGTCATTAAGGAGTTGAATTTTAAATCAGGCAACAATTAGTTGTCATGGGATTGTCTTACTTAGCTGCATTGGATATGGCTTCTTGAGGAACTGGACCATCTACAGTATACCGCAAATTGTAAGTTCTTTTCAATTTAGTACGAAGGCGTGTAAAGTACCGATATTTATTACCATGTGTATTTAATATACTGTGTGTTTTCGTATTTTAATTCTTTATCATAAATTAAGATAGTGTTGGAATAGCAATGTTATAAAACGTAAACTAACAAAACTTCTAAATGTCGAAGGATGTACTTTTGCTAAAAGTTTATCTAAGTAATTGAAAATAATAAACTCCTTTCTATTACCTCATGTTCCTTAAGTAACGCACCAGAGGCACAGCTTTAACGAGAATTTCTTATTAGAAAACATATACTTTCTAGTCTGATTACTTGTAAACATGATTACCTGTAAACCAATTTTCGCACAGTAGCTTTTTCTTTATTTATAGATCTTCGTTTAATTAAAGCTTCCATTTTAACATTTACAAGTAAAACAAGAAATAACTAAATAAGCGGTGATAACGACCCAAAACATTAACTCACCTACTCTAATTACTACTTTATGTATTTAGTAATAGTGAACTGCGTTAAACAAATTAAGTCAATACAGTATCAGAAAAGAATTATAATCAGTTTATAATACTCCAGAAATAATTGAATATTTAATCTGACCTTAAATCTTCTCAATAAAGTATTTATTCTTGAAGATATACTTGTAATAACACTTCGAGCATTTTTAAACACTATCAAAACTATCCGTCGGACGTTTACATGAACTGGAAATATTCTTTAGTCTTCATTGATAGAATATATTAGAAACTCTTTAATTTTGTAAATTTGTCTCAGAATTTCCTTACTCTCTGGTTTTTTTTAGTATTCGTCTCGAAATATCAAAATTCAACTATATAGCAGAAGTATGAAATGCATCGTCAAACCGTAGATAGTTGTATGATTGGAAATCAAACTCTTATTTATGTCGTTACATATTTATTACTAATAAAAAAGTTAGTTCATTGTCGTAAGACCGACCAGCTATTATTTCAATTAAGTTAAATTAACAATTGCTTTGTAAAAATTACATCTTTTATATAGCATGTTGTAACGCTAGCGCGTTACTTAAGCAAACATTAGGTAGTAGAAATGAGTTTATTAATTTCAGTTTGTTGAGTTTTCGTCACGAAAGCAGCTTGTAAAATTTAAAAGCTTTGGTAGTTTACATTTAATAACGTTGTTATTTCAATATAATATTAAATTAGTATAAATAATTAAAATGGTAAGGCACCTAGCGCACTATATAGAAACAGTAAAGAAGATCAATACTTTACACAGCTTGGTATTAAATTCAGGAAATTACAGATAGATAAAGGGAAATAACCGGTATATTAAAGTTATTTGTACAACTTCAAACGAGTTTGAAAACCACAAACCCATTAACTCAGCCATAAAAAACTGTGTTGCGTCTGAAAACAAATGACGCTGTTTTCAGTATCAAATGTAAAAGTGTCGGAAAAATAGTTCACACGGACGGAATAACATTGACTCAAAAATCGATCGGTTTAAGTGCAATAATCCCGTGAGAACAACAGATCGTGCATAAACTATGTGGTGTTGAAATGGATAAAACCCAACTATAATGAAGGAGGGAATCATCATATTCAGTTATTCGAGATCAGACTGTGGAGCTCACCTTTGAGTTCGATTGACACGCAACCATCGCTCTGCAGGACAAAGTTATCGCAACAGTACTAAGCCCTATAGCTATTAGTAAACAGGTTTTCAAACGCGAGTAAATGCGCAGATATGAAATTATCGTTAAAGTGCAGGTGCTTTCCATGTTACAAACATTACATTGTGGTGGTGGTGGTAATAATAAAACGTTTAAAACTTACTATTAGGGTCTACATTTGCGTTGGTTTACGCCTATCTAGAGCGTATTGTAAACACAAAAATTCTCATATTGAGAAATTGATTATTTTAGAAGCAAAATAATACGTAGAGATTAATCCTGGCTAATGTCGATTCATTTATAATATTAATAATTCCTTAGGTACATGCATATTTGGCCCAATAGGGGTAGGCGTTAGATTTTTTCTCTGTCGTTATTTACTGTGGTAATCATGTTTGATAATATGGGTTAGGTTGTTACCTTCAATTTTACGCTTTTAGATATTTTCGTTCGACTTAGGACTATTCCAAATATTCCCACACTTTCACGTCGACATTTTGTATAACTACCGCTTATAAGAGAAGCGCCTGATCACGTATTATAATTTAATAACTCAATTTGTTCTCATAAAGCTGATTCTAATATGAACCCTGCGTGTATTGTTCTGTTTAACATTCTTTCTAGCGATTCTAACGCTAAACTGGTTTCAATTTTATTCTGTATCTCGTTTCTGTATTATGATTCTATTATTTCAAAAGCGATGGACGCCTTCTCAAAGAAATTTGCATTCTCTGCAGTGGCGTAACTACACCCCTGCCAGCCCCCGCTATGCGGGGGGGCCCCAAGTGCAAGAAGGCCCAAACGATAATAAACTCAACTTATTCATCTTCAACGTATTTGGCAGGTAAGAAACGGTCAAGAAAATATTGCAGATAATTCAGAAACCGCAGGTTAACGAACGTTTTCTTGATGTTACTACTAGGAACTGCTGAAATACAAGAAATAATAATTAAGATAAATACTGAACACCACCTGCAGCCTGCATCCTTTCTTCTTTCTATCCGTTCTGTCCTATTTTGTAAGGGTTAATAAACAGATGAAAGAGACTGTAAACTTTAATAACAAAGATGTCTATATTATTCTTAAGTGATAAGTTGTATAAAGTGGTAAAGCATTATTAAACGACGTATAGTAGGGTTAGTTTGGTTTGTGGGATTTTAAATAGGAATAAAAGGGCTATTGTCTGTACAGTACAGATTCACAGGATGGCAGGTAGCTTAGTAACCTTCGCTTTCTAGAAATATAATACTAGAAAGAAATTCATTTTGTGGTTTCTAGTCAGCTGGTTGCAACGTATTTGCATTAGCTGCATTATATATAACGGAAAGGAAGTAAAAAGCATTCCAGTACGTTTTACTCAATAGTGTTGTGTTCGTATTACAGGAGGTCTTTCATATTTAAACGTAAGTATTTATATCTATTTTTATTAAACTACTATTGATTTGATCATAGTTGAAGTCGCGCTGAGAAATACATATAAATAAATCTTTAAGCATTCAATAAAAATCATTTATATTTTGTTAATTAAAGCATTTAAAGCAAAGTATGTATGTGTTATTTGTAATTTCAAAAGGCTTTTAAATAATTATTACTTATCTAATTACATTATAATTAATTTCATTCAAAATTGCAGGAAATAATATACAATGAGCACTACAAGCGGCGCTGCAAAAAACGAAAAGGAAACTATTGGAAGAATCAAAGAGCAAGATTCCAAAATAAGTTCCTTTTTACTTCTAAAGAGTCCGAAAACAAGAACAATCTATGAAAGAAATTGGGCTTTCGACAGTAGCATCTACTAGTTCCGCTACAGACGAACAGCAGTCGTCAACAATTTTAAAACTCTCACCCAGGGCGCAAGTACATCACATAATGACGGCCGCGATAGAAATTTGGAACTAGATACCACTACAATTACAGAGGTAAATGTGAGTAGTACTTTTCACTTAATGAACTATCTATGGATCTGACGAAAGAATATCCAACCGATTTTGCACATTTTTAAAAATCAATGTTTTACAACATGACAATTTAAGAAAAGAAATAATTAATTACGGATTGTGTAGACCAGATGGTGCGTTTCCTAAAGATAATAAAATAGAAGTTTTCAGTTCACTATTATTACTTAATAACTGCAAGCGAAAATAAAAGCAATACGTTAAACTTACCACACAATTCAAATGGGTGGTTGTGTTATTCTAAATTAAAAATTGTGTTTATTGTCAACCATGTTGGCTGTTTGCTTCAGTAAGGTCAAGTTGGACGACCGGAATTAATGATTGGCAGGGTTTATCAAAAAATTAAAGAGCATTTGCTTGCTCAATCTCATTTAACTTGTTGTTTTATTTACGATATGTGGAAAAAAATTATACCATAGATAAGAAAGATACTCTACTATTAAAACAAGAAACTGAATTTTGGAAAAATGTTTTACACAGACTTTTCAATGTTACTTTAACACTATCCCAGCGCATGCTGTCATTTCGAGGACATAGAAAAGTTTTTCTGATTCAAAAGACAGTTACAACGGTAATTTCTTAAGTTTAGTTCATTTAATTAGTAACTATGATCCTATATTACAAAAGTGCTTGAACGACCCAAAGGTTCAATTAAATATCTTTCCCAAAAATTCAAAACGATATTATTAATACTTTAAGCGCACACTTAAAAATATTTTATTAAATAAAATTAGATCCGCTCCTTTTTCTCAATCATAATAGACACTACACAGGATATAACTAAGATTGATCAATTAAGTAAAATTGTAAGATATATTGATTTTAAAAAGACAGCTTGGGAGAGGTAACCAAAATAGATATTTGTGAAACTTTTGTGGGTTTTACAAAAGTAGAGTCCCAATCTGCTGAAGGACTATGTAATACTATATTAAGCAATTTAACCAACATGCAATTAGATATAAATAAATGTAGAGGGCAGGGCTACGATGGAGCTAACGTTATGAGCGGTACGTATTCTGGCGTGCAAAGAGAATTTTAAACATAGAGCCTGCAGCCTTATATATGCACTGTAGTGCCCATAACTTAAATCTAGTCATAAATGATGCCGTTAAAGGTATAAAAGAAATAGAATCGTTTTTCTACTTTTAGAAAACATATATACATTTTTGCTAATAGTATAGTAAGATGGAATTGGCTTTCTGTTTTTAAAGAAAATTTCACACAATTGAAACGCTTAAATCCGACACGTTGGGCGGATCGAGTAAAATCTTTAGCTGCCATAAGAATTCGGTATAAAGATATAGTAATGTCTCTTAATAAAATTATTATGATATCAAAAAACAGATGAACGAAATGACGCAAAGCAAATATTAACTAGCATGGATAATTTTAATTTTATTTTTTAAGTGTTTTTAAGTCAAATTCTAGAAGAGCTTAACAAGCTCTCACAAACTGCTCAGAGTGAAAAGGCGAATATTAATCAGATAACTCTCTTATTACAAAAACTTTAAAATTTTTCAAGGAAACAAGAAATAACTATTCCAACATCAAGGAGGAAGCAGCGAAAGTTGCAGGGCAATGGAATATTAAACCGGAATTTATAAAAAAGGCAACCAAAAATAAAAAGCATTACGATGAATTATCCAATGATTATCGATTTAATGATGAAGAATTTAAATTTAAAATAAATGTATTTTATCGCGTAATGGATATTATAATTTCACAGCTGTCGAATCGTTTTAAATCGCTTTTCATGTAAACGAAAAGTTTAATTTCTTAGAACCTAATGTATTTTTGAATTTAACTGCAGACGATATTTTATCTAAGGCAAAACAATTGCAAAAATTTTACTACAAAGATTTAAATGATGCTATAGGTATAGAACTTACTACACTCAAAAATAATAGACTTATTTGTGATGAATTAAAAATGTTAACGGTATCTTACAATTTTAGAATATCTAGTACTTTCCAAATCTACAGGTTCTAGCAGTTTTCCAAACACCATAACAGCCTTAATGTTATACCTAACTTTACCCGTTAGCGTTGCAAGTGCGGAGAGATCTTTCTCAAAATTAAAAATTATTAAAATTATCTTAGGAACCGCACTTCACAAGATAGATTAGACGATTTATCCCTCTTAGCAGTAGAACATGACACTGCCAAAAATATGAATATAGAGGATACAATAAACGCGTTTGCAGCAAAACATGCAAGAAAAACAAAATTTTGAATTTGATTTGGAATGTCTGCTAGCTCATAGGTTTTTTTACTGTATCAAATTTTTAGGTGTAAATAATTTTGTGCGGCGTATAAATATGTAGATTTAATATTAATTAACTTATAAGTTTGAATTTATGTAATTTGGTTTTATAATTAATAAAGCACTTGATTAATATAGTATATGTATTTAATTCTATACTGATTCCTTCTCTACATGTACTATAATTTAAAAATATGGCTAAATATAAGCCAGTAAAAGTAATACATTTTAAAGAGAGCCCACTTTAAAATTTTTGCGGGGGGGCCCAAAAATCGTAGTTACGCCACTGATTCTCTGTGCAGTGGTAGGTTTCTGACGTTGTTATTAATGACTAAGAGGAATTTCTTTTTAGATTTTTTGCATAGGCCCACTGGTTCAGCTATGTTTGCAACATCAACAAGTCTTGCTACTTTTGTGATGATTCATTATCGAGCGAGATTAAGAATGTTTAGATGATTCACATCATACAAGTTAGGTGAAAGATAAGTATTTCGACACATGGAGGAATGTTACATTTCTTTGCATATCAACAGAATATTGTATATCAACATTTGATGTTTGTGCATAACAAATAAACCACAAATAAGCTCAAGTTACATTACTCCAATGGACAGAGTAAGTTTACAGAACCCATGTCGGAATTAATTTCTCTAGTGAAAATTCTTAATAGAAATTGTTATAAATTTAATATTTTTAACTTAAAACGCGTGTTTATAAGAACGTATAAGCATTACTTTTTTTTTTACTACTGATCAGTTTTACATATTGCAAAATGGAATGTGCACTTTGTATATAAATTGTTCAAAATTGTCAGTAGAATATAATTTGTTTTTAAATAAAAATTTTTCTTTTGTTTATGGTAAATAAAAATTTGATGGAGATGTACTTTCTTTGTCTTTAAACTCCTCTCTACGCCTTTGTAGATAGCATGGCATTTCTAGGTTTTTTTTTGGTCTTTTTATACGATATCGTGATTCATGCAAGTGCTTACTTTACTTTTCTATCGTTTTCTGCCTGACTCGTGCGTTCTAATGTAACAGGGTGTTCAAGACATCGGATCTTTTCTATTTGTGTTTATTTTCAACTAGTAGAAGAAAATGAGAAACTTGTAACCGAGGCACCGTCAATCCTTTGTTACATGACAAACTGATCATATATCATGTTTTAGGTTTAGAAATTCTTTGTAGATTAATTGCCGCGTATTTTTGAAATGATATACTAACTTCCCCCGTTGGTGACAGTCCAAACTGCGCAGAAGGAATGCGGATGTGCGCAAGTCGAGGAAGCGACATTAAGCAATGAGACAAGGACTAAGCAACAAGTATCTAAGTGCGGTGTAGTTTTTAAAGAAAACAGGTATGTAGTTTCCCTTTACCTCCCTTTATCGTTCCGCTACTTCTTTCTTTTCAAACCCCTACGAGATGCAATAGAAGTTCAGTGATAGATAATAATTTGATGTTCAACACGGCGTAAACACAACCCCAACCACGTGCTGGACCCTGAGGTGAAGTTCCAAGATATACACATCAGGCCAGCAATTTCAATTTTACCTAGAATGTGCATGTAAATTGACTTAGACAGCGATTGCATCATCCAGTAAAAACGTGGTCGGTATACGTTTTATAACGGCGTTAGAGCCACGCCTAAATTGTAATGTGCGTAAATGCAACACCCTGACTGCAGTAATAGTTATTAAACCGTGTCTCAGAACACCCACTTTATTAGTAGGCTTTATTTATAGTTTTGTTCAGGTGGGTTGGCGCTCAACGGATTTATTAGAGAAAGTAAGTTTTAAAGATCTCTCAAGTTGAGGTAAACGATATTTAGTACAAGTGTTAGAATTTGTATACCCTTAACACTATTATATTTGCTTTTGTTGAATCTACCCCGCTGAACTAAAGGTTAGCCTGTTCACTAATTAACTGTTACGTTCTCCGTCCCATCCCCAGCCATCAAGTAAAAATTAATTCAGAAAGGTAATGTCATTTCAAAACGTATCAATAAATAATCTTTATTGAAGTAATATTTTTCTTATGTGGAGATTACAAATGAAGCGGTCTTGAAGGCAAATCATCAAACCTCGAGTTTCAACTTAAACTCCCTAAAAAAAAAATTAATTAGTGTTGTGTATGTACACGTGTTTGCATATCACTATAATGTTCAAGTGCCTTTAAATCCCCGCGATCTGTTAGTCTACATGAAGTGCAATAGAGCTTACAAAGTAAACTTTAAATACGGATAACTACACAGGTTTGTTGGCCTCCAGTATCGCGTGCAAATTGGAAATAAAGCTATAAAACTACCTAAGAAATCGTAACCCTAGGGAAGTCTATACACTTTAATCTTAATTGAAACGCACGGTAATAGCGGAAAAAGAAGGTGAATGGAAGTTTATAAATATAATATTAGCACGTAATAGATCTATAAATCAAAACAGAATGAGAATAAGATAATGAAATTTAAACAAACATGCGTGTTTTAGTAGTGCAACTAAGCTTGTTTTCGGCATTTTCTATACAATTCGCACTCTTTTGTTTCACGTGCCTAATAACAATGATTCATTGCCATAGTAATGAGAGTAGTACAACTAGAATTTTATTCAAACTTTAGCGATAGGTATTTTTGACATACTAAAAGACTGATTTATTCTATGCAGAAATATAAAATAGAAAACCAAATGAGGTGAAGTTTTTATTACATCCCTTATAGCATTTCTAGTACAAAACATGTATTTGAGGTATTCTGCCAAAGAAAGACATCTCTATAGAGGAAACGACGTATAATGGATTCTATCTTGTACTTCTTTGAAGGCACATGTGCTACATTTTTATTCAAACGACGTTCGATGGTTGGTTTTTGCTATATACCAAAAGCTTGTTTTCTTCGAGTCCAATATAGCTCTACAATATTAACTGAAACCTCAGACCCAGAGGTGAAATATTTGAAATTCGCTTTGAAATAAAGTTCAGCTTATGTTAAATGATCAAATCAATTTGTGCACAGTATTGCGGGAGCAACATTACATTTTGCAAACTTATAGATTGCGTTACCGTAGATGATCGAACAAAGTACGAAACAAATGCCTAATATTTTATGGTTTGACAAGTTGTTACTCTATTTTTTTCTGTAGTGTCTTTACTCTACCTTATTGGCGGCAGAGCCTCAATAAATTATGAGGGGTTCCTATCTAAGGTTTAAGCCCAGGGTAAAGAGTATGGAAAATGGTTTTGTGTATAAAACGATCGTCTAAAGAGATCTTCCAGCCAGCTAAGCTTCCTCAACTTAGGGCAGAGCTATGAGCCAGGATCATAGGATGGTATACGATAACAAAAGAATTTTTAATGGACGCCGCCGTATCTTAATAATAGCTATAATGAGAAACAATCGGAGGATAAGATACGGAAATCTTCGAAAAGAAAAAAATCCTTAACGAGCAAAACAGAATTATAATACTTACTTATGACTCTGCAAACTGAAATTAAAACGACGATCTTGTACTATCTGAAAATTTTTATCACTTCATAGCATTTTAGAGCTAGGGCTACATTAGAGCCTAGTCATTTTATCACAAAAAAATATATTCCAAAAAGATTAACTAGTTAAGATTATACCTAAAAAAATTTTCAATTACAATACCAATAATCTATCCCTCTTCACTACAATAATTTTATAAATATGGTTGCTTGCTTTTATAGAAATATTATTGTTGACTTCAATGAAAGAAAGCTTTAAAACAACTTAGTGCACTTTCTATTGATTTACAGATATATATATATATATATATATATATATATATATATATATATATATATATTGGTATGATAACGCCGTACTCGGTGTAATGACGTTTTACTTAACTCCACCTCTCTGTGTTTTCAAACCAAATTTAATCTCACTAATTTTATTATTTTGCCATGGCTAGCCCTATTTAATTTACACAAAGTGCACAACGTTACGATGATCAATTTTTTTCTTCTCCACCTCTTTCTGATTACCTATTTGTTTGAATTGATAAAGCGAAGTCAATTAGCTTCATATAATGAAAAGAAATATTATTTACAAGTTTTGAAAAATATTAAAATACACCCTTCAATCAATCAATATCATATGTATTATTTATTATTTATTTATATGCTTTGAATTCAATTTAAAGTCACCAAAAACTACCTCTTTTTACCAAAGAAACCTGAAACATTCTAGTCCCCTTTATGATATATTACGTACTTTTAACGTATGCAATGTTAGTTGTTGACTATATCACAAGTTTATATAAATTGAATAAATTCAGTATTGAAATTTAAATAGAAAAATATCTTAAAATTAAATACATCTGACCTGCTACAGGTTGTTCGGGTTGTGGATCAACATCCCTTTGTTATCCTCATTCGTCTATCACTGCTCTGCTTAGTTGAATCCCTCGCTTTCCATAAATTACTTCGTGCTTCTTTATCTTATTCGCATTGAATCTCGCAACTCCAAATTGTACCAGAATTGTACCAAAATATAATTCTCGACGCTGATTTGAATATTATATTGACCCAGATTTGAATTATTCTTAACGACGCATACTTGAATTATTCAGAAATACCACCAATTTAAATTATTATCATCACATTCGAATTATTATATAACAAATTCAAATTATTCAAAAATATACTACGAATTAGAAATATTATATCAACCAATTCGAATTATTCAAAAATGTACCACCAATTACAATTATTATATCGATCCATTCGAAGCCGTTAAACGGCAAAAAAAGTCTTCATAATCGTTGCACTTTATCACTTACACTTGATTTTTTATTGAATATTAAATTACGCGTAATTTTTTGATTAGCAGTGACGCAACTTTGCCCTGCCCGAGTTGTGAACTGACTCGTCTTATCATTGCTCTGTGTTAATATAGGCTGTTCCCACTTACAGGTGGGCTGGGTTTTTAACAAGTCTTGCAGATATCTCAACCAATCAGGCCCTGCATTTTAAAGTTGTGTCTGATGTAATTTAATCGGTTTTCCATGTAATATCTATTTGCTATTGATACATCGTTATCTTGACCATACTTTGTTTTGTGTAGATACCGCCTTTTCAATATTGTACAAAATAAATGTTGTAACTTTAATTTTACTTTCGTTTATGTATTTTTATGCGTGTTTGAAACTGCGTTTTCTTATCAAAAATGTTTATTGTTTCTGCGTACTTGCATAAAGCTTTCTTAGGTTTTATCTCTTATCTTCGTATTTGTTTTATAACTAATTAGAACACTCCTCAACCCGTGTTTAATTACATGTACTATCACTTCTTCTGAATACGCGTTCTGTTGTTGAAAGATTACTTACAATTAATAACGGTCTATATACAGAGTGTTAAAGACTTGCTATATCCATAACGTATTAAATACCTATTTTTCTTGCTAAATATGCGTTCTATTGTTGTAAGATATGCTTGTTCGCATTGCTTAAAGCTAATTATGGTCTATATACAGGGTGTTTAATGCTTGCTATTTACATAATATACGAATTACTTAATTTTCTGCTAAATAAATGCAGTTTTTTGCTTCCTATTGCAATTTATAGTTACAACACAACCCTTGCTACTCAATACACCCCTAAACAACCCTTTATCACAGTATTATATATATATTATTTGTATGAATTTTGCAAGTGCTAATTTATTATGTCTTTCGGAAAATTAAAGTGTTTTTGTTAATATTCTACAACTTGTGTTTGATACCGAAATAGGATCCTGTTTTGGCTTACATATAATTAATTAAATATATTGACTGCAGAGCTTACATTTTTAATTAATTTAATTTCTTGAATCAAAGGTCAAAAATACTTATGGTCTGAACTAATCTGTATTTCAATTGTACTGTCAAAAAAACTTAGATTTTATAATATGACAAACAAATACTAACGTGTCACGTGCTTAGTTACAAGTACATTTTAGTGTAACCTCTTAAATTCAAATAAAGTTATCTTCTAGAAATTTCTTTGTGTTCTTACGAACATTTATGCAATATCCAACTATTAAATTCTGAACAAAAATTACGTGTACCAATTTAAATCGCTATATAAAATTTACAAAAAATTATTATTACATTTCCAGTAATGGTTCCGTGAAACGAAAATTGAATTAGACTTGGAGAAGACTCACCATAAATAATCCCCTAGACATCAGCGTTCCTTAACCTTCGGGTGCAGTTACAACAACAACAGGTGCGCGAAGTTCACACGTGTTTGACATTGCAGCTTGACTTCTATACAAAACAAAATTTACGGAAAATCCTTCGATACTCCACAGCAACACTCGACCATTTGAACTTTCAATACTGCATAATAAAAAAATTGTGCTTCAGTGTTCCATAACAATTAGATTAAAGCTTGCGTTTCAATACTCCATAACAATTAGAGTAAAATTTGCGTTTTACTACTCCATAACAGTTAGACTAAAATTTGCGTTTTACTACTCCTTAACAGTTAGACTGAAATTTGCCTTTTACTATTCCATAACAGTTAGACTAAACCTTGCGTTTCAATACTCCATAGCAATTAGATTCAAACTTGCACTGAAAAGAATCGAGAAAATGATTTAAATGCAAAATTGAAATTTATTCACCTACCGTAGATGATGTTTACTCTCCAGCAACAATAAGTCAATTAAACTATAAATTGGTATAATGGTATTCGTTGGCACCATGCCACCTGCCTTTGGAACTGCATGTTTTCTAAGAAACTTGCTAACCCACTTTGTCACAAACTTGATTATCCGATCACAATCGTATGTTAAATGAGAACTTTAGCCTCAAAGCAAGTTATTACTAGAGCACGCGCAGAAGACCGAATTGTTGCATCAACACATACACAGATAAAAGGAAACCTAAATTTTACTTCGAGTCCATAGACACAGGAGGAGTTATAAGTAACAAATAGATATTATATTGTTAAAATGGGAATTTGGTATTTTCTGTATAATAAAGGATTTTTGTTAAATAGATATTTAGAACAAAAGCGTACATTAATGAAGCAGGTAATCGTATTTGTTACAAAGTATATAGTCATTAACATTACAAGCTGCGAAAACTTTAGGTGTGAGGTATTTTTAAGTGGTTGTGGCAAGAGTAATGTAATCGATATCTGCGTTAGGTAAACAAAAACAGAATATAATCATTTTAGATTGTACCTTTCCATATTATGTTGTTATTAAACTACTATTAAGTTAATCTTAAATCCTATTATAACAATACTTTTACCTTTCTCCACTTTCATTTAGATAGTAAAACATATAAAAAAAATAGTTGACGTCAAAAAGATGATCATTCTTACTGAACGTCATAGCTGGTATTACTGAACTTTAGTTGTAGTAACAGTTGTGCGAATTGTAATATTGATTTAATAATAAAATTAAATATTTTCAACGAACTTCGTTCGTTTATGAAATCGATTTGTCGTCCGTCTGTCCGTCCGAGGCCTTTCTAATGGTCGGACATCAATGTGTGATACATCAATCGATTCAGCTCGGTGTCTTGAGCTTAAGTTTTGATGTCAGTTGAAATCGGGCCACGGGGACGCCGTGCCCCCGCAATATTCCGTCGGGAAAATTAAAATTTCAAATAGGTCCAAAATTAATGTGCGATACATATTTGGACTCCCCTAACATAGCTGAATCGAAATATGGTACCCCCCACAAAATCTGACCGCGGATACCCGACCCCCCCGGGGAATTAATTTTTATCAAAAATTTCAAATAGGTCCAAAATTAATGTGCGATACATATTTAGAATCCTCTGAAAAAACTGAATCGAAATATGATGCCCCCTTATTTACACACACACACACACACACACAAACACACATACATACATACATACACACACACATATATAGCTTTTAAAATATTTATTCAATAAAATAAAATATATTAAAATGTCTCTTTTGTTGTTTATAAATTTTTGTATTTTATCTGAATACTTATAATTACTACAACATAATAATTTTAATTTCTTTAAATTGTTTTAAAGTAAGTCTACATTTGGAAGTTCGTTGCGACAATGCCATGCATTTTCATCTTGTTTAATTTAAGTTTTCACACCTGAAAACATAATTGGCGCAATTACTGGTAGGATTTAAAGGGCATTAGTTGCAAGAATGAAAACGCACCTGAGGACCGTTGGTTTCAACCATTAATTTTGTAGAGAACCGAATACAAAATAAGGAGGAAGAAACTCTGAAAACCGCTGAAACATGTAAGGGTTGAGTTCTTTTCTTTTTCCAATCCTTTCGTATGAATTATAAATAAAAAAATCAAGTTAGTAACTTAACATTTTTCTGAATATTTTTTTAGTCAAGTGACATAGCAATTGAATCTTTAGTTGAAAATTTTGAACAAATAAACATATTCGATATGGTGTCAGTCCAAGCGGCAAAATAAATTGCAAGC
>JARFIW010000614.1:0-25172 GCA_036346225.1 Platerodrilus igneus | reverse complement strand
AATCGGTTTTAATAATATCAGTCCTGATAAACCGATTTTGGTAGGCATACAAACCACTTTTGGTAAAATTGGTTATGTTGTAATCGATTTTGAAACAAAATTTTATTTTGACAGATACGGTTTTGTTGTCTCAGATGCCGGTTCTGGTAAAACCCGCTTCGGTAAAACCGGTTAAAATCGTTTTAGTGAAATCGGTTTTGTATAATCGGTTTTAATAATATCAGTCCTGATAAACCGATTTTGGTATAACAAACCACTTTTGGTAAAATTGGTTATGTTGTAATCGATTTTGAAACAAAATTTTATTTTGACAGATACGGTTTTGTTGTCTCAGATGCCGGTTCTGGTAAAACCCGCTTCGGTAAAACCGGTTAAAATCGTTTTAGTGAAATCGGTTTTGTATAATCGGTTTTAATAATATCAGTTCTGATAAACCGATTTTGGTAGGTATACAAACCACTTTTGGTAAAATTGGTTATGTTGTAATCGATTTTGAAACAAAATTTTATTTTGACAGATACGGTTTTGTTGTCCCAGATGCCGGTTCTGGTAAAACCCGCTTCGGTAAAAACCGGTTAAAATCGTTTTTAGTGAAATCGGTTTTGTATAATCGGTTTTTAATAATATCAGTCCTGATAAACCGATTTTGGTAGGTATACAAACCACTTTTTGGTAAAATTGGTTATGTTGTAATCGATTTTGAAACAAAATTTTATTTTGACAGATACGGTTTTGTTGTCTCAGATGCCGGTTCTGGTAAAACCCGCTTCGGTAAAACCGGTTAAAATCGTTTTAGTGAAATCGGTTTTGTATAATCGGTTTTAATAATATCAGTCCTGATAAACCGATTTTGGTAGGTATACAAACCACTTTTGGTAAAATTGTTATGTTGTAATCGATTTTGAAACAAAATTTTATTTTGACAGATACGGTTTTGTTGTCTCAGATGCCGGTTCTGGTAAAACCCGCTTCGGTAAAAACCGGTTAAAATCGTTTTTAGTGAAATCGGTTTTGTATAAATCGGTTTTAATAATATCAGTTCTGATAAACAGATTTTGGTAGGTATACAAACCACTTTCTGGTAAAATTGGTTATGTTGTAATCGATTTTGAAACAAAATTTTATTTGGACAAATACGATTTTGTTGTCCCAGATGCCGGTTCTGGTAAAACCCGCTTCGGTAAAAGGGGTTAAAATCGTTTTTAGTGAAATCGGTTTTGTATAATCGGTTTTTAATAATATCAGTCCTGATAAACCGATTTTGGTAGGTATACAAACCACTTTTTGGTAAAATTGGTTATGTTGTAATCGATTTTGAAACAAAATTTTATTTTGACAGATACGGTTTTGTTGTCCCAGATGCCGGTTCTGGTAAAACCCGCTTCGGTAAAAACCGGTTAAAATCGTTTTTAGTGAAATCGGTTTTGTATAATCGGTTTTTAATAATATCAGTCCTGATAAACCGATTTTGGTAGGTATACAAACCACTTTTTGGTAAAATTGGTTATGTTGTAATCGATTTTGAAACAAAATTTTATTTTGACAGATACGGTTTTGTTGTCTCAGATGCCGGTTCTGGTAAAACCCGCTTCGGTAAAAACCGGTTAAAATCGTTTTTAGTGAAATCGGTTTTGTATATAATCGGTTTTTAATAATATCAGTTCTGATAAACCGATTTTGGTAAGCATACATACCACTTTTTGGTAAAATTGGTTATGTTGTAATCGATTTTGAAACAAAATTTTATTTTGACAGATACGGTTTTGTTGTCTCAGATGCCGGTTCTGGTAAAACCCGCTTCGGTAAAAACCGGTTAAAATCGTTTTTAGTGAAATCGGTTTTGTATAATCGGTTTTTAATAATATCAGTCCTGATAAACCGATTTTGGTAGGTATACAAACCACTTTTTGGTAAAATTGGTTATGTTGTAATCGATTTTGAAACAAAATTTTATTTTGACAGATACGGTTTTGTTGTCTCAGATTTCCATAAATTAAATTTTTAAAAATTTTGTTGATTCATCATTTACGTTTGGCACATCTTTACCCAACTCGAAACATAATGAGAAAAAACAGTATTTCTATTGCAAGTATGTGCAAAAATAGGTCAACAAAGCGTTAACTTGCTAGACGATGCGTTGCCAGATAGAAGAGTTTTAACGAAACCGTGGATTACCGTCGGTTTGGCAAAAAAAAAATTGCTTTTGATGGACCGGTTTTAGGTAAAACCGGTTTTAGTGGAACCGGCTTCGCTAAAAACCGGTTTTGCCTTGCCAACAAGCAGCACATATTTCACGGAATTTATCATAATTCATGTCAGTATTGACGTGATCGTCATATATGTATTTTAAGTTTAAATGATCTTGTTTAAGTAAAACTAAAAGATTAGCGTTATCACGTAGTAAGTGCTTAGGTATACGAGTATAACTTTGACAAAAGTAAAAACTTTCTGCTTGTTTATGAAGCCCCATACTAAAGTATTCCCTAATGATACCTTGTTTATCGCAAGCTACAGCATCAAAAACAAATATAGAATTATTTCGAGCATCAGATGGTGATATAATATTATCAGAACTGGAAAGTGTATAATATTTGATCCCTTTTATTGGTTGCAGTAGACTTTCAAGGTATTGATACTTTGGTTGATAAAGTGATTTAGAATAAACATATACGTTTTCAAACTTTAAACCATTAGGATGTTCTATCAAGCCAATCATAACGTTGGTTTTACCGCAATTTGATGGACCAACAACTAGACATCGAATAGATGATGGCAGAAGAATGCTATGGTTTTTTTTGCTAAGGATTGCACGTCAATGTCATTATTGTTTATGGTTAAAGATGTTGATCGTTTCACAACACGCATGTTTGCAAGTACTAAATTCGATTGTAAAAAAGTGGAATTATATATAAGAAACGGCGAGTATATAAAGAATCATTAATTTACAATATTTTATCTATTTACTGCACAGCTTGAGAGGACAGTTGTCCGCTAATGATTACCTATAATAATTCTAAAACTACTGGGAACGGACTGTTAAATACTGTAATTAACAATTTACCATTTGAAGCGCATATTCCGGGTTACAAATTTTGCGGTCCGGGTACAAAACTAATCGAACGGTTAGCTCGGGGAGACAAGGGAATAAACAAGTTAGACGAGGCTTGTAAGGAGCACGATATTGCATACTCCAAAGAAAAGAATCTATCTAAACGCCATCAAGCAGATTCGAAGTTAGCTCAGTTAGCTACAGAAAGACTAAATTCTGGTGACTCGTCTTTAGGTGAAAAAGCAGCAGCATTTGGAGTAGCTACCGCAATGAAAGCTAAAGTAAAACTTGGTATGGATGCCTGTGCATCACTGAAAACAAAAAATTTCAATAAAATAAGAAAACTGATAAAGAAACGTAAAATAATAAGTACGCTAGGTATTAAAAGTATTATCAAACAAGCACGTACAGCTTTAAAAAGGGCTAAAAGATCTAATATTATGGATGCAATCAACATAGCAATTAAGGCCGCCAATAAAGCAAAACAAAAGAAGCATATTAAATCAGCTCGTATTATATCAATTCCTAAAACAGGAGGTTTTCTACCACTAATACCAATTTTGCAGGCCTAAGCGCCCTTGGTACTCTTACTGGAGGTGCAGCTGCTGTTGCAAAAGCAGTTTCAGATACTAAAATAGCTAAAGAACAACTAGCGGAAAAACAACGTCATAACAAGGCAATGAAGGACATTGCAGTCGGAAAGCATGTACATCAAACCTTATAAAAAGGTTTTGGTCTTTTTAGCCCTGCAAAACCTCAAAGGATCGCAACTTGATTTTACCTAATCGAGCACTCAGCAATGTAGAATTAATAGAGTTTGTTAAGCAATTAGAAGTACCATATTTCCGTGGAGTGTTCATGAGAAACAATCTTCCCAAGAAAGTTAATTTAAAAGAATGTGGTATAATTAATTTAGATGAAATAGAAGGTTTAGGCACGCATTGGACCTCTTATAAGAAGTACGGTAGTAGCGCTATTTACTATGACAGCTACGGAAACCCGCGACCTCCAACAGAGTTGATAAGTTATTTGAATAGCGGGGGTAAATGTAAAATTCTTTATAACTTTAACCAAGAACAATCGTAGGGTACTGTGTTTTGCGGACATTTATGCTTACAATTTCTAAGCAGTACATAGAACTGCGTATGAAGTTGTCATGTCGTACACTTTTACTCTAACGGGAAATACTTCAGTTTTAACAAGCAACTTTAATCCGCCTATAAACTTGGATAATGATTCGTAGTACGTATTAGGATTAACAAATTTTGAGTGTTATAACACAATTCCAAACATTGAAAAAGAAATAAATAATAAATTTTATTATGGATCTAACGGAGAATTCATGGAAATACCTGAAAGTGCTTATGAGATTAGAGAAATTAAAAAATATCTTCAAAAACCTTTAGGCGATAAAAGATGGCGTGGTCGTATGGAACAATCACGAAGCGCTAAAAAGACGCCAGTGTATATAGAAATTACAGCTGACAATAATACACTTAAATGTAGTATTAAATGTAGTAAAGATGTGGATTTTACCAAAAAGGATTCAATTGGTTCTCGTCTCGGTTTCAATCCGCGAAAATTGCTAGAATATGCCACGCATCAAGCAGATTACGCGATCAACATTTGTAAAGTGAATGCACTTTTAATCGATTGTAATATTGCAAGTGGATCCTATTTAAATAGTAAACCAGCGCATGTAATACACGAATTTTTTCCTCAAGTACCTGCAGGTTTTAAAATTGTCGAGTGCCCACCTACAGTTATATATCTACCAATCAGGTCACGTATAATAAATGAAATAATAGTTAAAATGATAGATCAAGATGGGAATTTAGTCAATTTCAGAGGAGAACTGCTAACTGTAAGGTTGCACTTAAAAAAAATATGCAATAGCCATGGGTATTAAGTATAATGCACGCAACATGTCAAGAATTGCTATAAATGCTGAAAATTTCACAGCAATTGACAATCGATTGATTGCTTCAAGACCGTTCCAACCTCTCGGCTACACCTCAAAAACTTGTCTGTCTTAATTACATCGTGCTGTTAAAAGTGGAAACAAACATACCTCGTTTTACTACGCGGGCACACGCAATGAACTAAAGACTCGCATCAATGCGGATAACAAAGTAACTGAAATGTTATTTTAAAACCAAGAACACAGATAGAGTTCTATGTGACAAACAAATATTTTAATGAAGTGCAAATAGAAACTTCGGATACTGTTGAGGATCCTTCTGAATTAAATAATTATAACGAATACGCATATTAATTAATGAGGGGCGAAATCGTATTTGTTACAGCCTAACTCGAACCGGTTTTCAGATTTGATTAAAACCGCTGCATTACCATACAAAACCGGTTTTTAGCGAAACCGGTTCTACTAAAATCGGTTTTACCTAAAACCGGTCCTTCAAAAGCATTTTTTGCCAAACCGACGATATTCCACGGTTTCGTTAAAACTCTTCTATCTGGAAACGCATCGTCTAGCAAGTTACCGCTTTGTTGACCTATTTTTGCACATACTTGCAATAGAAATACTGTTCTATTCTCGTTATGTTTCGAGTTGGGTAAAGATGTGCCAACGTAAATGATGAATTAACAAAATTTTTAAAAATATAATTTATGGAAATCTGAGACAACAAAACCGTATCTGTCAAAATAAAATTTTGTTTCAAAATCAATTACAACATAACCAATTTTACCACAAAGTGGTTTGTATACCTACCAAAATCGGTTTATCAGGACTGATATTATTAAAACCAATTATACAAAACCGATTTCACTAAAAACGATTTTAACCGGTTTTACCCGAAGCGGGTTTTACCAGAACCGGCATCTGAGACAACAAAACCGTATCTGTCAAAATAAAATTTTGTTTCAAAATCGATTACAACATAACCAATTTTACCAAAAAGTAATTTGTATACCTACCAAAATCGGTTTTTCAGGACTGATATTATTAAAAACCGATTTTATAAAACCGATTTCACTAAAAACGATTTTAATCGGTTTTTACCGAAGCGGGTTTAACCACAACCGGCTTTTGGTTAATAAAACCGCTTTGTCAGAATCAATTTACCAATGCCGATTTTACCAAAACAGGTTTTAGTGAAAACCGATTTTACCAAAATCCGGTGTTACCAAAAGCGATTCTATCGATATCGGTTTACCAACACCGGCTTGCAGTTTCGATGATAACTGAGCGGTAAACCTGTTTTAAACACATACACTTGCAGATCGGTACTCGTATATTTTATTATTTAATCTAACAGAAATTACATATGTATAGTCATTATTGTACAACATTTTAAAAATAAAAGTACACTTTGCAGAAAATAATGTTGTTCCAGTAGTTATACGATACAGATAACTGTACGTACAGTTATTAATACAATCTTTAGGAAATATACAGTCAGTAAACTATCATGTGGAGAACGTGGGTCATAAAGTAACTACATGTGAACGCTTTTTCTATAAGTGGAAACTATTAAACTGGAAGATTTAAATACATTCAAACCAAAAATAATACGTGTGTACGATTACACCTATTAATATTAATTTCTCATTACAATTATACGTAATTGCATAAAATGTTTATAAAATGCAAATTTCCATAAATATTCACAAATTATGAAGGGTTTTAAGTTTTTATATCCAAATGGCAGTGAAGTGTGGTTATCAAAGAATTTATGTTTTGTAGAATTTGGTTTGTACATTTTGCTCTCAGTTCTTGTCACTACTTCGTACTCCTCTGTTCTTTTGATACTTTTTAAAACTATAAATAAAGGCCGCGATGGGATTAAAACCATCTTCTTGATGCTCTCAAGGTTTACAAGTAGGCGATTGCGTAGGTAAGCCATATACCTTTTACTTTGCAAACAAGGACTTCTTTTTGTGTGTCTGTAGAGTAAACTTTATATGCGTATTTTTTTTTGACCTCTAGTCACAAATTCGTCGATGTAACTACCAGGCCCGTACGTCTCCAATTCATCTGTCATATCGCCTATTGATTTTCCAGTAGAAACATCATATTCTCCTGATCTAGAAACGTGAATTATAGAGTCTGTGTCGTAGTAAAGAACCCTGTCGGCAAGTTAATCAAGATAGTTGTACAGTTTAAGTCTAGCTTGAGCGGTTACAAAGCTGCTATTACAACATTTACGGTAGCCTGTACATCACAGGCTTCTTCTCTATATTGCCAATTAAAATAACAGTATTTTCGTTAATCGGCAATACGTGATTTATAGTAATGCTTAGATTTAATAGCATTCGAAAAAACTCGTTTGGATTGCTGACAATATTTGTTTTAGGTTGATTTTCTCTTTGACCTAGTTTTCCCCAAAACAAATTCAGTATAAGTTTAGTTAGTGATCGCAAACCAGGGTTGTTTAGAATTTCAGCATACTCTATCCGAATACCTTCGTTGTTTAAAAATCGTTAATATTTTATCCCTCTCTGGCTGTGAAGAACAACTTGCTGACCTACCCGAAGCCTGCTACTTTATTTTTAGAAATTTTCCATCATTTCTCGAAAAAAGACCGCCAACTTTATTTAGCTCTATCAAATTGATCTACCTGATAAGACAGAACTCGTAAATCTTTAATATCTTGTAACCTTTTTCGATTCCTTTTAACACCTCGTCGATTACCCACATGCCGGTTAGTGCACGCTCTTGTGGAGGGTTTGAGTAGGTTGGGTGGGGTCCGATCGAAGTAGGGCTGCGGGTTCAGTAGGTAGGGTGGGGGTTCAGTAGGTAAGGTGGTGGGTTCAAGTAGGTAGAGTGGGAGTTCGAGTAGGTAGGGTGGGGGTTCAGTAGGTAGGGTGGGGTTCAGTAGGTAGGGTGGGGGTTTGATCAGATACGAAGTGTGCCAAACCCAGGAGCAGGAAAAAATCCTCTCTTCATTTCTTCTTTACGGGAATTTACATGTAAATTAAATAGTAGATTGAGTGGAGGGTTCGATTGATGTAGGGTGGGGGTTCGATCAGGGTAAAATCCTACAAGGAGGCCCACAAAGAGGTCCACAAGGAAGAATCAGGAGAAAATCCCTCCCTCATATATATTTTATATATATATATATATATATATATATATATATATATATGTATATGTATATATTGCTGTGTTGGATCGCACGAAGTGTGCTAGAACATACTTATTATATCTACTGCAATTATATCTTTGTTTAAATCTTTTGGAGGACATTTGTGTACTATAATTCATTTAAGTAGGTTAAATTTCATAAGGGTTTAGCACATAGTTATTTTTCCATAAATGGATATTGTAAAACTGTTTAAGATTGAATTCAATTACGTTCGACAATTATCAAAGGTTATAAAGGAGAATCTGATCAGCTACGCTCCTTTTTTGGAGATAAGAAAAATTAATGCAATGATCCATCATATTTTTAATGATATGTACAATTGTGACTTACATAGAAAAGATCTGGAAGAGACTATGCTTTCCATATTAATCACTAGTAGTTATGAAATATTTGCTTTTGACTCCAGATGTACTCTTCATATTTATAGTTTTAATGCTTGTGCGTAAGTAATCTTTTTGGATAGAATGTGTTGAAGAAAGATCTTTGTAAATGTAGCGATTATTATAATTTAACAGATTGTTTATAAATATTTAATGTTACTATAATTATGATGTAGAAATTTCGTTGTTCAATTTCATTTGAGTTAGAAAGATAATACGAGCATCTTCAGGCAATAGCTCACACCATATCAATTTTATTTTTACAATATCTTTTATTGAAGCCCAGCATAGGGATTCACATTTTCTATAGCTACACAATCATAGCATTTTAAGTGTCCTCCTAGCGCCGTGGCTCGATTAAGTCGTCTGAAAATTATAGTATCTAGTCTCATAGAATTTTGTGGTAATTTTTTCTAGGTAGTATATCTGACCAGTTTCCAGTATGACTGATAGAACGAAAGAAGTTCGTGAGGGATTGATAGCTTAAAGGGTAGAGATTGATTTACAAGAAAGGGTCTATTTGGATTATCCTAAAAAAGGATTCTGCGGTAGAGAATCAACTGAGTGTTGGAGACACTTCTGAATCAAAAATGATGGCTCTCCTATTGAATTTAAGTAAAAGTATGCAGGAACAAAAGGAAAAGATGAAAGAAATAAATGAAAAGAATGAAAAAAATGCGGGAACAAAAAAAGATAAGTGAAAGGAATGCAAGAAGTACGAAGTAAATGAGTGACAAATATGATAAGAATACTTGAGAGTTACAAATAGAATTAAGATATAATCTAATAGAATTGGGAAAAAGCTTAAAATCAGAAAGCGACAGGAATGAGAAGAAATTTAAACACATGGGTGAGAAATTAACTGAAGGCTTAAAAGAAACAAACAAAACCACGGAGGAAATAAGATTTGAAATTAGAGGAAAAGTGGTACAGACTGTAGAGGATGTGTATGATACGAAAGAGGATATTATTTTAATAAAAGTTAATCAGGAAGCGCATAAGTTGGAGACGAATGGAAAAATCAAGAAGTTAGATCAAAAAGTAAACGAAATTAACGAAAGTTATCAAGCTGGATTTAAGACATTTAAGAAACTTTGAAAACAAGAAAGAAAATTTAGAAAATAGGGTAAAAAATATTCACGTTGAAGAACCCATGCGATGAAGTCCAACTAGTGACCCGTTGGAACAATATTCAAAATTTTATGGGGAGAACAAACTAAACCCTAAAATATTTTTAAACAATGTTAAAACTTTAACACAGGACAGTTGGGATGAATAAACTAAATTAAACGTATTAAATCCACGTTAAAAGACAGTGGGGAAATATGGTTTAGACTTATTGAAAGTGAGTTAAACTCCTTTAAAGATTTTGAGGTTAAATTTTTTAAACATTTTTGGTGGGATAACCAGCAATTTAAAGTAAGAAACAATTTATTTATGGGCAAATACAGCAGTGATTCTGGCATGACAAAAGAATTGTATACCATAAAAAAATTCAGTTTGGCGAAACAACTTGATCTCCTTTAGAAGATAAACAAACCACCAAATATTTAGCTGGACTCTTCGACACAGAGGTAAGGCAATGTATCGCCTTGCAAAACATTGTGGATAAGAATGTATTCCTAAAACATATTCACAGCTATGATGAGATGGGTAAACTACGAAGGATGGGGACCAGACGGAGTTAGCCCATCAGTTTCTAAAGATATCAAACAACCAGCGAAGCGGAACGTCACAAGGGCAAAACGTTTGATAAAGGAAACGTCAATAGGACCGACTGGGGCCAGAATAATGCCATTAGGAAAGATGGGAAAAAGGAGAATGAGTACCCCATTGAAAATAGAACCGTGACCCAAGAAACGGAGAACAATAAAAATCAACAGAGAGAAGGGTCACTAATAGTGAGAATAATAAGACATATGCAAGACAGTATACAGGCCAGGACCTTCAACAGTAAGGCCGGATTTTCATTAATATGCAAGCCGAGAACACTGAAAAATTAATCAGTATGAATACCAGGAAGAATTTATAAAATTTAATTTAGAGAGTGATGAAAATGTAAACAGAAACCTATTACCTATTTTAAAAATACATGTAGTAGACCAAACTATAAAAGTACTTATAGATAAGTGAGCTGAAGCGACACTATTTTATCAAAACAGCGTTCAAAAATTAGATAATGAATTAATACCCATAAAGAATCGTAACTAATTAGCACGGAACACAGAGTTTGAAAGCATAAGTAGCATGGCAATATTAGGATGTGAGTTAGGAAATATACAGTTTCAACAGGAATTTATGGTAATGCCTGGATTGAGGATGGAGGCGATTTTTAGAATAGACGTTATGGTTGAAGTTGATAGTAGATGCGAAGAAGAAGAGGATTATATGTGGTCAAGAATATATTAAAAGTGATGTTGGTATATAATTTTTACTTTTTGGTTAGTGTTATGCAGAGGGTGGCTTCAATTAAGATGACATAGAGCCAAGCAGTGTTTCCAAAAAGAATTATATAAGCTCGCAGACAACTCTCGGGTTCTATCCCTGCGGAGGCATGAGAGGGGGGGGGGTTCTATTAATTAACCTGTCTTAGTACAATTTTAGGGCGCCACTGCGCCAAACACATAAACAAAAAATAATCTTCTTAAGGAAAGACGTAGATAAACCTCAAGGGAATTAACTTATGCCTGAAGATAGATACTCAACAACATAACTGTGTTTCTTTTACACTCAAACATTGTAGCTAGAATTTCCAGAAATAAAACTATTACCTTAGTTTGCAGATATGTAATAAAGTTATTTGAAGTTCTTGTATATACAAAAAAATAAGTAAAATAAATTAAAGACAATCAAAATTATAAGAACATGTGGAAAGGCCTTATCGATGTTGAATTGACAAATTAGCAGTTGCTAGTGGGTGAAGCCCATCATAAAAATAATATTTCATTACATCGAGCAAACGCTTTAAACCTAGCGATTGTTAATGGGTGAAGCCCATCAAAGAAAATTATTTCATTACATTAAACAAATACTGCAAGCAAAGATCTTTGTTCTCGGCTCACAAGGATAAGTCAAAGATTAGCTTATCATACAATTCATTTGTACAACATACATTTAACTTGTTTGAGTAAACATGCAAGTCCAGATGTTTATCTGGCAGATGTTAAACCAAGATGTGCCTTAATCGACTATTTAAATTTAACAATTAATACAAAAAATTTAGCCAGATTATCTAACATATTCTAAATAAAGTGATTTTATTTTTACCGGAAAACTTTGTAATTCTGTATTCAAAAACATTAAAACTATTTTAAATCGTTAAGCGAATTATCTTATATATATTCAGTCACACATAATTTACTTTAATAAAGAAGCTTTTATACCTTAGTATATGAAAATATGCTACAATTTTAAAATCGTTTAACAGAAAACTGTAATATATTTAATTATCATAAAAGTATTAAATTTAAAAAAAAATCGTTCAGAAAATTATATATCCTCTAAGTCGACATGTTGCACAATAAGCTTAAATCTTGTTTGGGTCGGTGTTTGATACAACAAATAATAGCTTACTCGCCAAACTGAAGTGTTCACAAACTTACAACACCTGCAGATTATAACCACGTGCCAACATAGCTACATTACGAATGAATGGATCAACATCTCCAAAGCTTATCGACTTCCATACGGACCAAAATTATGCTAATCAATTCAGAAATCCATTATATATTTATTATTAAAAGTGAAACTTATAGATGAAACTGTTTGCGTTTTATCGACCTTGTTTATGTTGCTGATTGTCTTCAATAATAATAATCTATGCCCTCTTCATGCACCAAGCGAACGTGTCTCTCCCACGAATCGAATTTTAATCGACCCATCTTGGTAGGGAATTTCCTACCACGTTTCTTTAATCTTCGTCTTTAGCTGTGTAGCATACTAAATTCCTCAAAAGGTAAATAGTATGTCTGCTCTACCTTATAGGCGGCAGAGCCTCGATAGATTACGAAGGGTTCCTGTTTAACGGTTAAGCCCAGGGTAAAAAGAATGTTAAATGGCTTTGAGAGAAAAAGGTCCCTCTAAAGAGATCTTCCAGTCAGCTAAGCTTCTTCAACTTAGGGCAGAGCTATGAACTAGGGTCGTAGGATGATATACGATAAAAAGAAAGAAATTTTATTGGACGCCACCGTATCTTAATGAGTGTCATGATAAGAAACTATCCGGAGATCAGATACGGAAATCTTCGAAAGAAAAAAAAACTTAAGACGAGCAACATAAAAAAATACTTACTTTTGTCTCTGCAATCTGGAATGGGAACGACAATCTCGTACTATCTGAAAATTTAACCACATCTAAACATTTCTAGACTAGGGCTACATTAGAGCCTAGTCACTTTATCACCAAAAAATTATAAATAGATCCACTAGTCAAAATTATACTTCAAAAAACTTTTGAATTTAACACCAATAATATCTTTCTTCAATACCAAAATTTCATATTTGTAAAATGTTTTCTTCTATAGGACAATTACTGCTGACTTCAAAGAAAGAAAATTTTACAACAACTTATTATTTTTCTATTAATTTCAATATATATATATATATATATATATATATATATATATATATATCTTCATATTTATAGTTTTAATGCTTGTGCGTAAGTAATCTTTTTGGATAGAATGTGTTGAAGAAAGATGTTTGTGAATGTAGCAATTATTATAATTGGAAGAATTGTTTATAAATATTTTTTGTTATTCTAATTATGATTTTGAAATATCGTTGTTTCATTCCATCTGAGTTAACAAGATAATACGGGCATTTTCAAGCAATAATTTACACCAGACTAAATTTGTTTTCACCATATCTTTTATTAAAGCCCAACATAGGAGATCACATTTTCTACAGCCACGCCATCAAAGCAAATATACAGTGTGAGTCACAGGGAAACGCCACGGAGTTTTATAGCAAAACCGTGTATTTGTTCAAAGTTTTTTCACAGTAGATCTACGTAAGTCAAAAAGAGCTATATTTTAAAATTATTTTGATATATACAGGGTGCCCCAACAAAAAGTTACATATCAAAGTTATAGTTTTTCTTGTGAAACATCCTACTTTTCGTTGCATATTTGAATTGTACGTGGAAAATAAACTGGACTTCCTTGAAGGCTCATTATACCTAAATGCAGAGCGTTTTGCTTTATTTCGCTTTTTCTAAAATTCTAAGGGTTTCGTAAAAATTAAAAAATTCTAAAATCGATTCACCCAGACAAATTTGTTTTTAACACTTAATATTAGATCGTACCCTTCACTGATCAAGTAACTTACTAAAAGCAGATTCAATACAGGGTGTTTAGAAAATGCAGTTTCAATATTGACAGATTCAAAGTATAATATCGTTGTTATTTTAAATGGAACATCCTGTATTTTATCGGTTAATCTTATAGTAATTTTGATCGTTTGTCAAACGGTATTACGGTTGGCTATACCTATCTCTTCGAACTTTGACGTAATTTGCATATTTTTGAAATTTAAAATGTATTTTCAAACTATTCAATATTATTTTTGACAGAAAACGCCTAAATTCTAGCTCATGATTTTGTAGTATTAGCATTCAGTTCTGCACCTTTATAAACAAATATTAGATCTTTATTATTAAAACATTTAGATAATGCACATACTTTACAGGAATAATTTGCTTAAGAATTACAGATTCCAGCAGTTAGTATCTGATAAACATGTGGTTGTAAGTATAGTTGTTTCAAAATCTCATGGGCTGTTGCGCAGAACACCAATTTAAGTTATTTACGTTAAACTCCATCCTAAAAACATTAACAACCAGCTGTCGATTTTTAATTCGTCTGTCATTTATTTGCATATTTAAGATTGTGGTTCATTATTATTGTTTTGATTATTATTTATGAGATTTCTGCCTTTATTCAACTTCAAACAGTTTTTCAAAACTACTGCAACTCTGTCTAGCTTTTATGTAAATATTATGCAGTTTTAATTCAATTAGAAGAATAATGTTTGGTTTTTCCAGATTATTTTGTTATTCCTGAACTTCCTGCTTTACAATGAGCAATCGCAAAAAAACAGTTCACAGTCAAGGGAGAGAAATTATTTACAGTGTGTATAAGTTCATGAGTGAAGAAAAGAATGGAACACCTGTCATTCCTATGAATAATTTACAAGAATGAGTAGCAACAGCAACTGGAGTTGGACTAAACACAATCAAGCAAATTATTTCGGAAGCGAAAAACAAACCAGAGGGTGACAAATTTGCATCTCCAAGGAAGAAAATTAACAAGAGTAGTCCTAAATCTAATATGGACCAATTTGAGGAAGAAGTTGTTCGAACGACTGTATATAATTATGCAAGCATTCATAAGCGAAGACCTACCATGAAAGCCATATTTGAGGAACTAAAAAATTATGATCGTGTTAATTTTACTGAAAAATTGTCATCGTTTAGGCGCCTTATACATAAATTAGGTTTTCAGGGGAAAAAAACACAAGATAATCGAAAAGTGTTGATTGAAAAATCTGACATTCGTAAAAAGCGAGTTGAGTTTTTACGGCAATTACAGCAATACAAGAAAGAAGGAAGAAACATTGTATATTGTGACGAAACATATTTACATAGCTCACATACGGTTCCTTTAGCTTGGGATGATGGCAGCAGTAAATGTTTAAAAGCACCTGTAGCCAAGGGTCAACGTCTGATTATTCTTCATTCTGGTGGTAATAATGGATTTACTCCGAATGCTTTGTTAATGTTTAAATCAAAGCTTAAAACAGGGGATTATCATGATGATATGAACAACCGTAATTTTGTAAAGTGGCTACAAGAGAGATTCCTCCCAAATTGTGAAATGAATTCAGTTTTAGTAATGGATAACGCAGCATACCATAATGTGACAACAGAACGTACTCCTAAATCTTCTTGGAAAAAAGGGGATATGCAGAAATGGTTAACAGAGAAGGAAATTACGTATGATGTGCATGAAACAAAAAGTGAATTATATTCAAAAATACAGATGAGCAAACTTAATTGTAAAACGTATGTTGTCGATGCACTTTTAGAACAAAATTGGGCTTGTTGTCCTTTGTCTACCACCTTATCATCCAGAGTTAAACCCAATTGAAAAAATATGAGCATCCGTTAAAAACTTTGTTGCTGCACACAACACAATTTTCAAGTTAGACAATGTAAGAAAAATAGCAGAGGACGAGTTTAATGTCATTGGTGTTAAAGATTGAGAAAATATTTGTTCACATCTTCAAACAATCGAAGACGAGTATCTGAAAAGAGAATATATAATGGACGATATTGATGATATAATTATCAGACTTGATGAAGATTCAGATGGATCAAATTTATATGCAACTTCTGATGAAGACAGTGTAAGTGATGAAGAGACTTTAGGTTGCATGCCACTATCATAATATTAATATTAAGTTATCTTTCAAACATAGTTAGTTTATATAAAAATGAATTTTGTAATTTATACATATTTTATGACTATTAAGGCATAATTTAAGCTTTTTTGGACTTATTTGTCCTTGTACACATTTGAATTATTGTTCGATATTAATAGAACATATCAATTGTTATTATTAAATCAGTTTGCCTTTTTTAGCCATTTCATGAGACAAATACATACTATGAAAATCAATAAAACCAGTTGCACAGTCTTGATTGGAGTTGTCATGTTAGTTTGCTTGGGATATTGTTGAAACCTAGTGGAAAGAGAATAGGTATTCTAAAACATAAATAGGCAATATTTTAGCAGTGTTGGTTAGCAACCTCAAGTTGAAGATGAAGTGGCACAAAATATTAAAATAACTATAATGCTAAAACTTTTTTGATAACCGTTTGTGGTAGAATGTTACTAGTAATAATTGGATGCGGTGCATTAATCATGTCATTGACAAGCAAACACTAATGTGTGCAGCTTAGATAGTGTTGGCATGTCGATGGCTTAGAAAAATAACTAAAAAGATAGAAGGCACGAGACATAAAAATAACGTCACGTAAAAAACTCAACTAAAGTTATTCTTAATTTATATAATACTGCTTAAATCGTTGAAAAACATATTGTGGTTATGATAAACACTTGTAAGTTGCTGGTTTAATGTTAATTTTAATAATGGTCTGCTGTAACCTTTTAGGTAAATTTTAGCGTGAGTATCAATAAAACTTGAAACGCTCAAAATTTGGTTCACTCCTTATTCCCGCCTGTAGTAATTGTACATAAAATGTAAATACCTGCGGTCAGTTATTGCTATATAGTTGCAATACAATTAAGCTAATATAAAGAAAAGGTTCCTGCAGCTACAATTTGACAGATAACAATTTTTAAACAGTTTACTTGTAATTATTCATCAATAAATGTATTCCAATATTTGAAATCGATTATCTTTATCGGATACAAAAGATATAGCAGTTGGCGATGAGGTGAAGAACCAACATTACAAGCTATGGATTCAGAACAATTTTCACAGTTAATAAATGTTTTCACAAGGAGTAGACAAGATCTTACAACATCACTTAAAAAGCAAATTTCAGATCACTCGCAGAATCCAAAAACGAATGAGCCAAGTTCTGTCACATCACGGAGAATAAATTAAAAAATTATTTGGAATGTTTAGAAAATTATTTAGCCATCAAAAATATCACAGAGGACTTACAAAAAGCACAGCTACTAAGTATATCAATAGGATCAACACACTACAATAATTCATCAGCATTATTAGGTCCTGAAAACCTATAAAAGGGCTTTCCTATAAAACACTAACTGATGAATTTGCTGATATGCTTTCTGCAAGTAGAAGCATTGTCTCACAGCACGATTTTTTTTAGTACGTATCAAAAGGAGAATCCAAAACAGCAGAATTTTTGGCAGATCTATAGCGGAATTTGAGTAAATGCAAATTTACAGTTTTATGCTAATGTAATAGAATAGTATCAATCGCAGATATTTTCTACGAGCTCAGTTAATCCGTGGATTGAAAGACAATTGGATTCGTGAGCAATTATTAAATTCAAATTTTGTCACTTTCAATGATACCGTAAGTAAGGCTAGTGCGTTAGAAGCCTCCAGGTATGAAACACAGCTGCTTACCAATAAACTATCAAATGTGAACAACTTAGATTCGGGAGTGTATAAAGTCACAAATTACAAACATCAAACCACAAAAGATAAAAAGCGTGGTGAAAATGGTCAACATTCAAAATTTGATTCATTAAATAATCGATCGCATTCAAGAGGAAGGTGTAATCAAGAATAGACTATACTTCTTTAGGTATCAACGACTTATGTTTAATTTATGGTCAAAATAATCATCGCTCTAATGAATGTTATGTAGAGAAAAACAAATCAAGATGTATATCTTGTAAGAAGGAAGGTCATGTCGCAAAAGTTTGTATAAAAACACTTCTAAAGGTTTTCAAATAATACAGATTCTGCCAACTATATTGATACTTCAAATGAAAATTGTGATTACGGTATACACCAAATTACCAGATTAGTAAAAATTGTGGATATTTATTACCAACGTTGTTACCAGACTGTAAACTATGATTCTAGGAAATAGTTTGTTACTGTCTACTTGAATAATAAGCCGCTTCACAATTTGAAGTAGTTTCAGGTGAGGAATTTACATTAATTCCTTAAGATGATTCAAAAAATTAGAATGAAATGTACCCTTAATACCAATCGAAGTTTATTTCCTATACGAATGATGTATTCCTACCTACAGGAAAGATTACGATACAAGCAGTATATAACAAATGTAGTTCCACAGAAGACATTTACATCGTTCCAACAGGTCGTCCAGCTATTCTTGGTCGGATCTCTGGATCCGTCATCTAAAAATTAAATTAAAGAAGTTACACGACGAGATGAATATCAATCCAAAATGATTGCTTGTAATATCACTATTAACTCTGTGGAAGCAGTCTTAAGTAAGTACTCAGAAATTTTTGAGCAAAGGATTGGATGTATTCCAAATCAAAAAGTGTCAGTGAAGTTACGTAAAAATGTCCAACCTGTTTATATAGTTCCTTTAGCGTTAAGAAGTCACGTAGAAGAAGAACTAAATGATAGAATGGAATGGTATTATATCAAAAATTGAAAAGTCAGATTGGGGATCGCCTTTAGTAGTCATTCCCAAAGGAGACAAAGGAGTGCGTTTATATGTGGATTATAAATGTTGAGTAAATGACTGGCTTGTCTCATCAAATTATCTTATGAGACACATTCCTGATATTTTAGATAGTCTCCAAAATTCAAAATATTTTTGTAAATTGGGTATTTTCAAAGCATACCTTCATAATAATCTATTGACAATTCACTTGTTTGTTGTTGAGAACACCAGCCTGCGGGTGAGGAGAATATCCTCGATAGTGTTTAAAGCAACAATATAGTAAATTATAGGTTGGGAAGGTTCACTTCAGCCTAAGTGGTAAGGAGAATATCCTCTGAAGTGTTCCAGAACAACAGCTAATTTTTTTTTTCTTCTACTGATGATGACCACATAGTGGTCGAAATACGTATCTAGTAATTTAAATATTTTTTTGTGGTTAAGGGTTTATTTAATTTTATTTATACCTTCATACACGTGTAGATGATGTTAATAGTGAGATACAAGCCATTACCACACACCAAGGTATGTATCATATGAATAGGTTAAGTTTTGATATTAAAAATGGACCGACAGAATTTAATCAAATTCTAGACTAGATTTTACAGGGATTGTCAAAAACTGAAGCATATTTTGATAATATAGTTACACATGGAATTACAGAAGAAGGTAGTTTATATGACCTAAATGCCTGTTTAGCCCGGCTAAAAGAAAATGATATACACTTGAACAAAGAGAAATGCTCATTCTTTGAAGAGAAAAACTGAATATTTAGGCCATGTAATTCAGCACAATCTAATTTCAAAATTGCCAGGAAAAGTGACAACTGTTGCAAATATGCCACATGCAAAGAAGATTGAAGATATTAGGCGTTTTATTAGAATGGTTACTTATTATGCACGTTTTATACCAAATCTACCAACGTTAACAGCATCATTGCGTGCTATGTTATGCAAACATAAAAAATTTAGTTGGACAACGGCATGTGAATCGGCATTTGTTCGTCTTAAAAACGAGATAATCAGTGATAAAAATCTAATACCGCACGATCCCAATCTGCCCATAATTCTAACATGTAATGCCAGTCCCGTAAGAGTAACTGCAGTAATGGGTCACTTAGTAAATAATGAAGAAATACCTATTGAATATGCATCAAGATCTCTAACAAATTCTGAAAAAAATTACAGTCAACTGGACAGATAATCTTTAGCTATTATATTTGGTGTTAATCATTTTTCAACTACCTGTATGGACCCCACTTTGCACTTAAACCGATAATGAACCACTTACGTGGATTTTCCTCCAGAAAAAGTAATTAAGGTTGATGACTTTAAGCCACTGTCTCAAATATGCCTCTTTTCTATCAGGATTTAATTATTCTGTAGAATTCAAGAAATGGGAAACAAACACAAATGTTGATTGCCTATTTATGGCACCTATACAATAATCATTTAATTCTCCAGACATGTCATTTGGTTCCATCGCATATTATGTATGGAATCCATTTTTTAAATATCATCAGAAACACTGTGTGCAGAGCATAGAGAACATACAGTATTTATCTATGGTGCAGAGGTTATTACTAAAGAAACAGGAAACGTTCAAACCTTTGTCAAATCAAAAATTAACTTCAAAACCAAACTATAGGTTCAGAATTTATACTGGATGAAGGGATTCTTTTTAAAAATACTTAAGTTGTCATTACTAAGAAACTTCAAAACCTAGTATTACAAGAATTGTATACTACCCATGTCAGAATAACAAAAATAAAACAACTTTCGCGACGATATGTGTATTGAAAGGGAATTGATAAAGATATTAAAGAAATAGTAAAATCCTGTCGACAGTGCGCCTTAATCAAACATAATGCGGCAAAAGTTCCACTCCACCCTTGGGATGAACCTACATCTAACTGGGAACGTGTACACATCGTTTATGTAGGTCCGTATAATGAGTACTAACTTTTAGTATGCATCCACACAAAATCTAAATGGGTTAAATGTAAAATTCTAAACTATGCTCCAACCACAACAACTACAACCGTTTTGCTTAATGATATCTTTTCAACGCACGATTTCCGTGGGTTCTAGTTTCTGACAACGCTTCTATATATACAAGCACCGAATTCTACGATTATTGTGTTGGAAATGGAATATTTCAAAAATTGATTGCTCTTGGATATCCGGCGACAAACGGTCTAGCAGAACGCTCAGTACAAACTCTAAAAGAGCGTGTAAAAGCTTTGGAGGAGGACCCAAGGCAATTTCGCATCAAAGTGCAAGAAATTCTATTCCGGTATCGTTGCACACCATTAGCTTGTAGAAAATCTCTAGCAGAATTATATTTACAAGACAATTAAGATTTAAATTAGACGCCATCCGACCTTATAAACAATTCTTACTCTCCATCAAACCATTGTATACGATCAATTAAAGTAGGGGAGAGGGTTCAATCAAAAGAGTTCTCAAGAAATAAGCACGTATGGTTATTTGATACGGTTACTAAAAAATTAGGTGTTTTACACTACCTCGTTCGGTTGGACTCTGAACATGTGGTAAAACGACATATTGCTTGTAATTATTTACCAATAAATGTATTCCAATATTTGAAATTGATTATTTTTATCGGATACAAAAGATATAGCACCGCCGTAATAATAAACAGATGGCATAATTGACAAACTCGTTAAATCTCTAATTATTAATGTTGGACATAGAGACTCTGGCAGTGATATTGAGTTTTTGATTTTTCAGATTAAATTTCTATGAATTATGCATTCTTAAAAAATAATAAGAGGGCAGTATTTTGGCTGCCAAAAGTTTTAAAAAATTCAGCCTGTCTATTTTCATCTACACACGCACAGAAACCTAACAAAAACAAGAACAAATAGTACACCAGAAAAGTTACAGGTGCCGCACACAAAATATAATTTTGTAATTTATAAAAAAATAAATTATTGGTTATGCAATTTACATAGTTTACAGGTTGAATTAATTCAGAATACGCATCCCCAAAATCAATGTTTTTTAGATTTCATTTATATTGTATTGTTCTTTCTTTTTTATAGGATACCTCTCGCTTCCTTCATTGCGCATCTCACAGCCCATGAGATTTTGAAAGACCTATAATTATTATAACTAATTGAAGATATTGCAAGAATTTTAATTAAAAAATTATCGAACATAATACAATTCATATTGATCAAAAATCAACTGCACTAAATTGAAAAAAATTATAACAAATGTTCGATGTGATGGCCATTTTCCTGAAAACAGTTTTCATTACTTTCTCCAATGATTAAAGGCATATTAATTTTGTCTTGCAACGAATATTTTTTTGGCATTTTCAAAATTCTTCTTGATTTAATAATATAAATGTTTAAAACTAATAACTGGTGCACTTGAACAAGAAGTTAACATTCAAGCAATGTTTCATTAAGTGACAGCAGCATACTAGATCTCAGTAGTCTGAAAACCTACCTTATGTAAAAATGTACCTATAAGGATTTAATTTTCATTTATAAATGATCATTAACTGAAGACCTACTCCGCAAAATCATAATAGCTATCATTTAATCATTTTCCATCAAAAATAATATTGAGCAGTATAAAAATACATGTTAAATTTCAAAAATATGCAAATTACGTCAAAGTTTGAAGAGATAGGTATAGGCAACCCTAATACCGTTTGAAAGACAATCAAAATTACTATAAGACTAAGTAATAAAATACAGGATGTTCCATTTAAAATAACAACGATATTATACTTTGAATGTCAATATTGAAACTGCATTTTCTGAACACCCTGTATTGAATCTGCTTTTAGTAAGTTACTTGATCAGTGAAGGGTACGGTCTAATATTAAGTGTTAAAAACAAATTTGTCTGGGTGAATTGATTTTAGAATTATTTAATTTTTACGAAACCCTTAGAATTTTAGAAAAAGCGAAATAAATCAAAACACTCTGCATGTAGGTATAATGAGCCTTCAAGGAAGTCTAGTTTATTTTCCACATACAATTCAAAAATGCAACGAAAAATAAAATGTTCCACAAGAAAAAATATAACTATGATATGTAACTTTTTGTTGGGGCGCCCTCTATATATCAAAATAATTTTAAAATGTAGCCCTTTCTGACTTACATAAATCTACTATAAAAAAAACTTTGAGCAAATATGCCGTTTTGCTATAAAACTCCGTGGCGTTCCCCGTGACTCACCCTGTATAAATGTTTCTGTACAGCAGGGGATAAAGGATATTGACATTGTTTATAAGGTTTAGAATCGGTAGTTAAAATTTCATGCGATACAGTCTTACTATTTTTTGTCGTGACTGATTTAATTGGTTAAATGAATAATTAAAGTAACCCGTAGGTTCTTTAATATTCTCTGAACTTTAAGGAAGGATTTCCTTAAAATGATGGAACGCAACTATCTTCCGACTATGCTAGGAGTCTATTCCTCGGGTAGAGCTTATGAGGATTGGTCGTGGTTCTTTTTACAAAACATTATTCACTGACTATGGCTTAATTTATACTAAAATAGGGGTATGGAGAGGGCGCCACCAAGTCATTATGTTTAAACACAGTTTCCCTAAGAGGGATTTGGGAGTCCTTAAAGAGGAATATAGTATTAACTGCTTATGCAGGAGCTGTCAAGAAAATTGAATTAAATTAACAAAGAGAGGACACAAGAGGTCTACTCTTACTACCTCATAATAAGAAAAGCTGTAAATATCTATTATGCACACACTTTTATAGACACAAATATTAGGCATCAAATTCTGAAAGAGCTATCAGAGCTTCGTCAAATGGAAGCTACAAATATCATTATATTGAAGGTATTTATGCCTTTTATTCCTAGATCCTATTACCCTATTTTTGAACTCACTGATTCAAAATAAAACAATTAATTAAATGAATTAAATGGTGATTCTTTAATTAGATGTTGCTTCATGATTAAAAGTTGTATGTACAAAATTTCCATATCAAAATGGTACTTTAATTTCATCTACATAGATGTAGAATGATAAATTCAAATAAAATATCAAATAAGCATTTCTTTTTGCTACAAAATTATCTCTAATCAATACCCAAAATATCAGATTTGTTATTAGGCTTACAAGTTTATATGGAAATATTAAAAATCTAATAATTTAACGTTCAAATGCTTTAACTATAATTACTCATAAATGAAACTTTAATCAGAACTCAATTAAGGTGCTTAAGTTCGCAAGTAATAATACGGGTTATCACCCTGGATTTAAATATTGACAACTAAAAAACATCAAAAGTCCTTTATATTTTGTTAAGCAAAATAATATTTATAGATCATCACAATGTTATTTTTCAGATGTTGCGTTGTATCAATATTGGCCAAATGCGAACGTCATGTAAAAATAATAAAGAACGCTTACCTTGTTTCGCCAAGTTCTTGTTTGTGTGACAGTGTTACATTGTATTAAACCAGAGGTGCATACATACTGTTCCTCGACAAACAAATGACGTAGCTGTTCACATGTTGTAGTGAAGCCAATCAACTGACCCAATTATACAAGCTTAAAGCGTATTTCTTCTATGCAATAACGGAACAAACCAAAATCCAATCAATCAGTTATCAAAAAAATGCAAAGCTTCCTTCTATTACAGCATTTCGTTCGTTATCCAAACAATTATCTTGAGTGTAATTATCCACATTATTACTTGTAAATACATCATAGCAATTAAAGGATTATCGTAAAGTTAATTATAGAACGTTTAGATTAAAACAAAAGAATTGCTATTAAATTAAAGGACATTCCGGTTAAATCTCAAGTATTACGGCCTCATTGAAGAACGTTTTATTAAATCTCAAATATTATGGTCAAGTTGAAGGACGTTCGTATTAGAATTAGAATTATCAAAAATTATTATCGCCACATTAAAGTACGTTCTTATTAAATTTAGAATATTACAATCAAGTTGAAAAACGTTCACATTAAATGGTAAAATTGATGAGCGGAGACGAAAAGAAAAGATCACATAAGATTAGACAAGACAAGATTAGACAGGATAAGAGCGCTATAACAAAATTATTTAGTTTGTTTAAGAGATTATATCTATTTGCTTACCATTATTAAAAACACTTCTTCAAGTGCTTATTACACTTGAACTAAACACATAGGCGTAAGACCACACGCAAATTGCTGGCTAGAACTCTAATGTTCTCCATGATGTGCTCGTATCAGGTGCCCCAGCCAGAGTGACCGGTTGGCACGCTGCGCATATTATATCAAAGTCGTTTGACATTGAAATGTTTATTCAAACAGTTAACGCCTGTTAGCAACCAAACTAACATCTCTGTATTATGGTTGGGCTACATGATCCCAATACGGATATTTATTTAAATGACAATATTTACTTGTTTAATCGAACAGACAAAAGACGTATTTAACTAATAAATTTTGGTGATTTGCAGTCGTAAAAAATTGTTACAACGGTCATTACACAA
>JARFIW010000613.1:0-58995 GCA_036346225.1 Platerodrilus igneus | reverse complement strand
CGCCGTTCTTTCTTGTTAGATGCAGTTCGATCACTTTCTATTGTTTTACAGTTACATGCCTTATTTCTCCTACCTTCAATGGTTGTGAAGGAGGTAAGCAGCCTGTGGCTGCCAAGTTCCCCAACACTTAACCATTTGGCGATTTAATATATTTTCCAATTTATCTTTTCGCACAGTCAACATTAGTTGCAGGTATTTCGCAACCAACAACTAGTTGTTTATACTAATCATCAGATTTATCTGCGCTTATTTTTTCGTCATTAGGTTTTCCGTCTCAAAACTGGTTGGACACGCACCTGCACTTATTTATATTCTGAGCTAGCCTACCTAGTTCCTAAAATTCTCACACAGCGTGTGTATTCAGCTCGTTCCCTTTCTATTGTTTTCTAATTTTATACCCTATTTTACCGAGATTCAGTGAAGGAGGTTAAGCAACCTGTGGCTACCAAGATCCCCAACACTTAGACATTTGCCGATATAATGGTTTTCCAGTAAATCCTTTCACACACTTAACATTATTCGAGAATATTGCCCAACCAATTCTTGTAGTTACTTATAATAATCATGATGTTTAAGCACAGTTATCTTTTCGTCATTAGTTTACCTATCTTGGGATTGGTTGGATGCGTACCTCCATTGATTTCTATTCTGGGCTAGCCTACACATCTCCCTGAAACCTCTACAGCCTACATCTTTTACTATCTGTGTGCAGTAGTCTAATCTAGGTCTGCCTCTTCTTCTCTTTTTTCCTATCTCTGCTTCTAATATATTCCGCACTATTCCCTCATGCCGTAGTATGTGGCCTATCATCCTATCTCTCCTATTTTTACCGTTTTCCACATATTTCTTTCGTTCCCTACCATTTTTAGTACCTCTTCGTTCTTAACTTTGTCTGTCCATGATATCTTCATCATACGCCTGTAGCACCACATTTCAAAGGCTTCTACCTTTTTCTTGTCCGCTTCTCCTATTGTCCAGGCTTCACAGCCGTACAGTGCTGTGCTCCACACATATGTTTTAAGCAATCTTTTCCTTGTTTCTATGTTTGTGGTCTTTGAGCACAGTAGTTGCTTTTTCTTGTTAAATGTAGCACGACCTTGTGCTAATCTTTGTTTTATATCTTTTGTGCTTTTCCCATCTTGCGTTATTTGGCTTCCTAGGTAGCAGAAATCCTTAACCTCTTGTAAGTTCGTGTTAGATACTTGTATTCTTGTTTTGATTTATTTTCCCCACCTTTGCAAACTAGAACTTTAGTTTTAGTTTTGTTAATTTTCATACCATATCTCTCTGTCAGAACCGTTTCCATTTCATTAAGAGCAGCTTCTAACTCTTCCTTGCTAGACGCTAATACCGCTATATCATCTGCAAATCTAAGCATATCAATTTTTTGTCCCTGCATAGTAATTCCAAATGTCTTCCTGCATTTGACAGTATTCATTGCCTCTTCTATGTACAAGTTAAAGATCAATGGGGATAGGGCACATCCCTGTCTCACCCCTTTCCTAATGTTTACTTCTCTACATTCCTGCTCTAATTCTATTACTGCTGTTTGCTCTTTGTATAAGCTATGTACTATTCGTCTATCCCTATAACTCATTCCAATCTTTTTGAGTATTTCAAACATTTTTTTCCAATTTACATTGTCGAATGCTTTTTCCAGATCTACAAACCCTATATACATGCTTTCCCCTTTTTCTATTGTTTTCTCCATTATCACTCTCAGAGCTAAAATAGCCTCCCGCGTTCCCCTGTTTCGCCTAAACCCAAATTGGTCTTCTCCTAGTATTTCTTCAGCTCGTTTTTCCATTCGTCTTTGCACAATTCTAGTTAATATTTTTGACACGTGTGCTGTCAAACTTATTGTTCGAAAATTTTCACATCTATCCGCGCCTTTCTTTTTTGGTATAGTTACTATGATGCTACGTTTGAAATCTTTGGGTATCTCGCCTGTCTCATACATATAGCTTACAAGTTGGAAGAGACGTTCTGTTACTGCTTGTCCAGCGGCCTTTAGAGTTTCTGCTTGCACCTTATCTGTACCCGGCGCCTTACCATTTTTCAGACTCTTTAATGCTAATTCAAACTCGTCTCGAAGTATAGGATATCCCAAGTCATCATTTTCAATGTCTGATTCCTGTTCTAATGCAGTTAGTTCCTCTCCTGCATATAAATTCTCTATATATTCTTGCCATCTACTCACTTTCTCTACGTTTTCTATAATGACGTTTCCTTGTGCGTCCCTTATATTTTTACTATACGGTTTTTATTCCTAAAATTCATTCTAATTAATTCGTATGCTTCGTTTATCTTTCCTATTTCCATCTGAGCTCGTGCCTTCTTGCACTTTTCATCAATCCATTGTTCTATAGCTTTCCTGCATTTTCGAATAATTTCCCATTTTATGGCTTTGTATCTTTGTTTTCCTGTTTCGTCTGATTTATTTTTGTATTTTCGTCTTTCTTCTATTAAATTCACGATATCCTTTGTTATCCATGGTTTCTTATTTTCTTTTTGTGTATACCCCAGAATATCTCTGGCCGCCATGTCTAGGCTGGATTTAATTTTATTCCATTCTATTTCTACTTCCTTAGTTTCAGATATTATCCCGATATCATTCAGCAATTCATTTGACTTTTTTTCGAATCTTACTTGAATATCTTTATCTTTTAGTTTCTCTAAGTCCAAGTGCCTTTTTCCGTTCCTTTTTTTCAGATTTTTAAATTTAAGTGCGGCCTTCATAATTACGATGTTGTGGTCCGTATCTATATCTGCTTCTGGGTAGCTTCTACAGTCTTTTACTTGATTCCTAAACCGTTGTCTAACAAGAATGTAATCTATTTGATATCTTCCTATATCTCCTGGCATCTTCCACGTATATCGTCTTCTAGCATGATGTTGAAATAATGTGTTTGTGATGATTAAATTGTTCTTGTCGCAAAATTCTACCAGCCTATTTCCCTGTCGTTTCTCGTGCCTAAACCAAATAAACCTACTACCGCTCCTTCCCTACCCTCACCTACCACGGCATTAAAATCCCCGTAATTATTAAATTTTCATGTCCTTTTACGTATCTTAATATGTCTTCGATATCTTTGTAGATGGCTTCTACCTCTTCGTCACTGTAGCTAGAGGTGGGCATGTATACTTGTATTATTACTGTGTTTACCGGTTTAGATTCTAATCTAACCATGAGTACTCTTTCGTTCTTTTGTAAGTAATTTTCTACACAGTATCCTATCTTTTCCGCATAACTATCCCCACACCCAAATTTCCTTCCTCTGCTCCTGTATGAATTACCCTGAAGTCTCCACTCCAAAATCCCCTGCCTCTGGCCACCGAACTTCGCTGATCCCTACTATGTCTAGTGATAACCTATTCATTTCGATTTTTAGGTTCTCTAGCTTACCTACTTGCTTCATACTTCTAACATTCCACGCTCCGACTCGCAGAATGTTCCCTACTCTTATTTTTAACTTTCCGATCGCATCCTCCGAAGTAGTCCCTCCCGGAGATCCGAATGGGGACTATTTTAACTCCGGAATCTTTTACCCCAGAGAATGCCATCATGTTTGTATCAATTTAAGTACGTTGTGTACTTGGGAGATTAATGTGGTGGTTTCCCGTTGCCTTCCACATCGCGGTAGTGTGTCTTAGACTGCCATACCGACCCCTATGGTCTCTGCCAATCTAAGTACCGAAAGAGCCGCTGCCCTCTTTCGGGGACCTGTCTTAGTCTGGTTCCTCACTAACGACCCTACTACTTTGGTTGGACCTGTAGTTTGGCTCTTTAGCTCATTAGAACACGCAAGCCATTTCACCTGTTCTAGTAATTTAGAACTTCGGCAAGGTGCAGGTCCATTCGAAATGGATTAAACATAATACTATAACGGAAATGCATGGTAGTGCCGAGGCCGCGGTAATTTTTTTTCTTAACCATCCTCCCGAGTCTTTACGTTCGAAGGAGTCCTCGGTTAGGTTACTGTTAGAAATAGATATTATTATTAAAACACAAAACACAAGTCACTTAACGCGCATAACAGAACAGTCTGCAGCAAAAAACAATACTGTTATGATATGCCGGTTAACTGAATTGTGTGTTTAATAATAATAATATCTATTTCTAGCAGTAACCAACCGAGGACTCGTTCGAACGTATAGACTCGGAAGGATGGTTTAGAAAAAATTAAGGCGTCGCGGCCACCCTGCTTACGTAATGGATTGTTTCTTTCAATGTGCTCTACGTCCAGAAATATTTTTCTTAAACTATTCCAAACGTGAACGTAAAAAAGACGTCAGAGGCGTAAGAAAAAAAACGCATGAAAAGTAAAAAAAGAGCAAGAAGTGCAAAAATATGCATTTCCACTTATTTCCTGACAAAAGTTTTATGTGTTTGCTGTATAAACTAATTTAAGGAAAATAAAGTAAAATAAGTTAAAATTACTACTAGAATTGCTCAAAGAACTTGAAAAACGATTTTTAGAAACCCGAACAACAATACCTGATTCCGATGTTTACATAAGCAATGACAGCTGCTCATAGTAGCAGTTGCTACTGTATTATGAACCTGATATTAATTGACCACTGTCTCCTGTAAATAAACCTATCTACTATTGAAAAAGATAGGTGGTACCCGTCAGGCTAGCTATATACAACAAGATTTATGTTTTAAGTAAAAACTACGGTAGCATCAGAAAATCATTTTTGTTCAATCAAGAATTAACTGAGTCCAACATATCATTCTTGTCTGTGGTTGTGTTGACACAATTGCACGATATACAACACAACTCGCAAAACGCTCCTATGCAACTTCAAGAGATAATTTATTAAAATAGGGAGTAAATCTAATTCTGGTTGCTAAACTGCGGTAGGGTAATCTTCAGCTTAAATAGTTGTGGTTTCTGCTATGGAACAGTGAAGCAATTGCACAACCCAAATTAAACTGAACAATTTTTTTCTATTAAAGTATTTTATATCCACCACAGAAAAAATACCAAATCTGATTCACATTGATGTATTTATATAATAACCAGAAACATTTTATGTAATATGGTGCTCTTGCTACCTACTGCTGCATTTCAGTGCATTATAAATTGAATAAGGGCCGCTATACTTGCGGCCACGTCCCCAATGCTCCACCCGAAGATACTACATTGGGTTTAAACCCGAAAATAAACGTGCTTCTAATTTATTCTAACTTCATAATCAATCCACCTAAATAAAATGTAACAGACTGAAACGAAAACTAAAAACAGGGTTTAAATAATGGTATCCCTAGCGTTGACTTTGGAGTGTGCCCGATCAACAAGACGAGCAAAAATGAGAGGGGAGGGATTCGTAATACCGAATAGCAGACGCCGGCTTTGCTTACCAGTGCAACCTGAAGGGTCGACTTAAAACTATCCAAATCTAACTAGCTAATTTAAAATGGATTCAAATTTCTAAGCATTTGCCAAATGTATAATTAGTGAATCCATCTATTCTGCCGGCCTTATAAATTTACAAATTTGTCCTCCCTGATCTAAGTATTTCATCCTAAATTTGTCCCTAACGTTTCCTACCATTCCCTAACTGACGTATTATATATACAATCTTCTTTTCTATATATACAGCGACCAAAAATTGACGACAGAACGTCAAACGAATTAAATCAAGCCACAAAACAATACAATGCAGGCAAAAATATAAGTGTAAAAATAAATATAAATATAATATAAATATATAAATAAACATATAATAAATATATAAAAAAATATCTGAATAAGCAAAAGCATGTAACAGTGCATATATTAGCAAAAGCAAATACATTATCAAGTGAACTCGCATGAGCATTAGATCGACTAACGCCATTACACAAAAACGTGCTTGTTAGATTATTTCAAAATCTGTTTAAAACCACAAATCAATTCTCATGCGAGTTCAGCGGCCACAATTTCATTCTTACCTCCAATATAAATTTCTCCAGCATCCGAAGATCTGGTCGTCTACCTACATCTATTGGTTTTCTACTTTTATGGGAGAGTTGAATATGCACTGTTAAAGTCCTGGTGGATATGCACTAAACGTTCTGGGGATCACAATCACTATCACTTCACTTTTAGGTCCTGGGGATGCGCGGTTTCACTCTATTTTATTATTTCTTTATTTATTACACTTATTTAAATTAATGAGGTTTCCTGATTTAGTTTGTTGTTATTTATTTGTTTCGTTTATTCCCGATTTTCCGCACGTAGAAGGTGGGACAGTGATTATTTTAGTAGTATGTTCATCGTGCATATTAGAGTTTTGGGTATACTTATTCAATTATTAATATTATTGGGTTTCTTTTTTTTTTTTTTTGTTTTTTTTGCAGGTTTTGGTTATAATGCTCTTTTCATGTCAAAATCACGCCAGGTCAAAATCTATAATTTTTCAATCCTCCCACCATCCCCTCCCGACTTACTCACAATTATCACCGTCTAATCTCGCAACCCTTCCAGAACGCCTTCTGGTTAGCCACTTCCCCGACTTCCTCTAGGCTCTTTGGCCACGCTAGACCTACGATAGATAATTTCGTATCAGCCAACTCTCGATTTGCCGCTTCAAGCGGGCAGTCGAAGAGCACCTGCTCTGTGCTTTCTGCGCCCTCACCGCATTCACAGCGGTCGTTGTTGGTTAACCCGAACCTATGTAAATGCGCTTTCAGGGCGCCGTGCCCTGTTATCAACTGAACCATTTTATGATCGAGTTTTACCTCGATCTTGCCTCTGGCTACTAAGCTCGGTATGAATTTGTGGGTCAACCTGCCCGTGACAGCGTTGTTCCACCTCTCTTCCCATTGTCGGATTGACTTTTCACGCAGCTTTCTTTTAATCAAAGACTTCGGTATTAACGAATGTGATATTCGAAAGTTTCCAGTCGCGGCCTCTTTAGCTAATTCATCAGCCCTATCGTTTCCTACGTTACCATTGTGCGACCTGACCCAACAAAACTTTAAACGTCGAAACTCGAGCGCCGTACGCGCTATCCTCCAGACGTCCGCTTGGAGGTTTGTCAAGGTGTTCATGTTTGTTAAAGCCGTCAGCGCGGATTTACTATCACTGATTGTATAATACTCGTCTCTGCCCGTATGGCTTTATTACGTAATCGATAGCCTCTCGTATGGCTACCAATTCGCACAGGAAAATTGTGCTCCAGTTCGCGAGTTTGGTTTGAAACCGAAATACCCCCTTTCTTGCTTATACACGACAAACGCCGCGCCTGCTTGCCCATCGTACATACGTGAACCGTCCGTATAAATTCTGATACCCATCGCGTCCTCATCACCTTCGACAAACTCGATTCCTCTAATATCAGCCGGGTGCCCCAACTCAGATACAACGATCTTTCTTGCAATTTCCTATTACCAAGATTAAGATCTTCGATAATTTCGCGCCCTTTTCCTATATTTATTAATCGCCTATCTCTAATCTCCCTAACGACATATTCGATAGGAGAGTCCTACTGATCACCAGGACCGCCTCCGTGGAGGTGGTCCTGTACGCCCTCGCCGCTTTTACCGCGGTTATGCGTTGTTCGCTCGTCAATTGACGCACCTCCCTGACTTTACAACCTTCTGCCCATACAGAAGCTGCGTATAGCATTGCCGGCTCAATTGCTCCGGCATAAACCGTCCTCAGCAATGCGCCCCTGAAACCCCACTTTATTTTAACCGCCTCCATCATTTTATTTGATATTTCGCCACCCTTACTTTTTACGTATTGTACGTGCGCTTTCCAATTTAATTTATTGTCGATCTTGACGCCGAGGTAGGTAATACAATCTTCAAATGGGATTTTCTCCTCTCCTAGCATTAGCCTAGGAGGTCCCTGTCTTGGTTTCGTGTCGAAATAAAGCGCCTCTGACTTCGCCGTGTTCAATTTTAATTGTACCGCCTGCGACCATTCGTGTAATTTATTAAGCGCCCCGTTCGGTTTTGTGCGCATATCCATTAACAATCTCGATCTTACAATTAAAAGCGTGTCATCCGCAAACCCAACGATTGAGCATCCTGCGGGCAACTTGACCCTAAAGATGCTCTCATACAACAACTTCCAAAATGGGAGACCAGAATATGACACCTACGAACATCCCTTTTCCACTTCACGCGACAGAACTTCACCCGGAATTTCAACCTGCGCCAATCGCCCCGAGAAATAACTCTTGACCAAAGACATCAAGTTTCGCGGACAACCCCTACGATCTAACTCGGAAACGATTAATGGCCACCAGGCAGCATCAAATGCTCCTGAAATGTTCAAAGCAACAACGACACAGTACTCTTTAACATCTCTCGCCTGCTTAATTTCCCCGACAACGAACTCTAACGCGTCGATAGTCGCCTTGCCCTCCACGAAACCAAACTGTCGGTTATTAAAACCGCCGCTTTCTCGCACTAGGTGCTCAACACGCGTATCATAACGCGATCTAAAACTTTCTCCAGCACCGGTAGCAAGCTAATTGGACGATAGCTGCCCGGATCTGACGCATCCGCTTTTTAGGTTTGGGTATAAATCTCACATTCTGGATTTTCCAGCAACGCGGAAAAACGCCCCTGCCTAAACAAAGATTAAACAATCCGACAAAGACACACGGGGCTAACAGGCACGCCCCCAGAGCTGCGTCTGAAGTGATTTCGTCATGCCCCGGTGCCTTCTTAGGGTTCATCCTCCTAAGAGCCCTGACGACCTCGTGAACTAGGATTGCCTTATCAGCACCTGTTCCCTCATCCTCTGCAGCTTCCCGACGTACTAAATCGAGCGACCCTTCATCCCCCTCGGGATTATCAGATGGAAAAAATTTCTCTAGTAAATATTCCGCTGTGGTTTTAAAACCTTCCGTGTATTCGCCATTTGTTTTCTTTATATTACTGAGCGCGATTTTCATTGTTTTCCTCTAATTACGCGGTATGCGGATTCCCCAGGGTTCTTTCTCTGAGTTTCGCGTGCAGAATTCTTTAAATTTATTCATTCGCGTTTCTTCTATTAATATTTTATATTCGCGGTAACTTTGATTATACTCTATTCTCCGTTGTTCTCTTATTTCTCCCGAGGCGCGTTGATAGCGGCTAGGGATGGCCACGGGCCCGGGCTTTGGCCCCGGCCCGAAGCCCGGCCCGAATATCAAGCCGTGCTTCGGGCCGGGCCGGCAAAATTTTTTCGGGCCCAAACCGGGCCAAGACGTGTCGGGCCCGGGCCGGGCCGGCCAGACTGCTCAAGCTTTCCGGGCTTTTCGGGCTATTCGGGCCGGCCCGAAGTTTATATAACGAAATATACAAAATATTGATTTATTAAAAAATTTCATTTAATGATTTCTTTAGGTGCCTCTTAAACAAAATTATAATTAACGCTCTTCTTAATATATCACCCAGGTACAGTTACACACATATTGGTAAGTGTGTGATAATGGAAATAAATCGAAAACGAAAATGATTTGATTTAAACCGATTTGTGAATTTCGATTTTTTTTTCGATAAGTAATATTCACTTCTTTCCACTTTTCAAGAACTTTGAAATAGAAATTGTCCGTGTTATATTTAATTAATTTAAAGGAGTATTGCAACGTATGTTAATTGAGCTGGTTTATTGTATTATACTTATTAATTAACTTATTATTGTGGCCTCGCACTAAAGATTATTTATGAATAAATCGAAACCACTCTGTATATGTAAAAATATTTAAAACTGCCCGATTACAAAAAACCAGCTTAATTAGATTTAATTATTTGAATGTATCTTTTGTTGAAAACCATACCGAATACAATGCGATTAGCTTTTTATAGCTTTAAATAACAAATGGATATAGAAAATTAAAATGTAAATACTAAATAATATTCTATGTTGCGGCATTTTTTTTTCATAATAATTAAAATTTCCAGTAAAGCATGCGACAAAAAAATATTCATCGACAACAAAGTAATGTCTACCTGATACGAGAGACTTGAATAATCAGTTCTCTGAACGGATGCTAGCACATTCTCGAAATGTAGACTTATACACCAGCAATCTGTAAAATGGAAATTGGCAACGTTCTTTGTTTAGAATATGAGGAAACAATATTCAGTCAAATTTTGAATACTTTCCTTGAAATATTTTACTATATACTAGTAGTAGTACATGAATTCTAAAATGCATTTTGTACCTTAAGGTTGAAGTTTGACGCAAACCACCTTCTATTTTGGATTGCCTGTGCAAGTGTGCATCATCTCCAAATACCTTTGAGATTCTTCGAGGTTAAAATGATACTATATACTATAATTTATTAAGGTTGATATATACAACTTTTGTAGAAAAACATAATAATAGTAAAGAAGTATTTTTATACAACTGAAAATACATATATTAACAAATGATACGTTCCATTTGGATGTTGAAAAATCTATACATCACTTAAGGTTTTAGTTACATTCCGGCCCGAATCGGCCCGGCCCGGCCCGAAGCCCGGCCCAAAATTCAAGCCGGGCCTCAAGCCGGGCCGATGCGTTTTGGTTCGGGCCGGGCCGCCGGGCCGGGCCGGAGCAAATTATTTCAGGCCGGGCCGGGCCGCATCTAAAAGCCCGGCCCAGCTCGGCCCGAATCCATCCCTAATAGCGGCGCCTTAGATTACGCGTTTCTGCCCGCTTGGTGGTTAGTTCCCGTTTCTTTGGCGTCATGGAATACGACGACGCGTCTACCACCGCGTCGTTTAATTTTTTGCGAGTGTTTCTACTTCGTCTGCCTCTCGGCAGTTAAATAGCTCATTTTCGAGCGCAGGGATACTTTTGCTAAATTTTTCTTTAAACCGCTCCCAATTTGCTTTTTGATTACAGAACCGCGGAAATATAGTTAGCTGCTCGTTTGCGCTTGTTTGCATTTCAGTGCAGCGTTATCTACGCATCATCAATGTCCAACTATTCCATGAAGCAATTGCTCCATCAGTGCTATATATGACATCGTTGTACATTTTGAGCTTTCATTCAATTAGGTATTAACAGTATCTTACGACACAATGGATCATGGATGGGGACTGGCTCCGTATCAGTTTCCGAAACCTTTTACCTATTTCGCGTGAATTTGTTCGTATTTTTGAGCTTTATCAATTACAACTTGTGCTATGCACATTGTAGAAGATAGTAAAGTATTAGTAATATGTGCACTGTAATATACATATACCTGCGTTTCTGTACGACACCAAAGATGAAAGAAGTAATTAGTTTGCAATTAATTCCTCTATTTTCAAGCCTGCCCTGTGAACAGAAAAAGCAATTAAAAGCACAAAAATGTTTTTAAGAAATTCAACGTCTGAACAAAAACTAAGGTTATCAGAAGTGTTATTGTGTGAGAAAGTGTTTATTAATTCCATTGAGTATTTTAGCAAAAGAGTGCTGCGCCTAATTTTATAGGAACGAGCTCTCACTGAGCATATGCATAGTTGGTTTGCATGACTCGGAAATTAATTTTACAGACTATGAAATTCCTTCGTGCAGAATGTATTCAGTTTTCTTTAAATGAGTTACACAAAAATCATCTGTTTTTCTAGGGTTTGATTTGCGTTGAAGAAACATCTCGAGAAAGAAATCGTACAACAGCACCATTTGTCAGTGCGTGGTTAAACTGCGTCTAGACAATATTATCCGCCCTGGTTGAAACCAACACCAATCTTAACTGCAGTATAGTTTTTTGTTGACCCAACTATGTTTAAAACAACTTAAGCGCGTTATAGTCAACATAAACTTAAACCTACAGAAATTTCTGCTTAATGCTGTGAATAAGTACAGGGTCCATCACGACCAGCTTAATCGATATGCATATGGAAAACTACTACCATCAGTTTTCTAAAAATTTGTATATTGCAGTTATTTGAAAGACTCGTTCTGGCCAAAATATTTTCAATTTTCTACTACTTTCGGTTATACAGGAAATGGAACCCAACTTCGTTATTTTAAATGAATTGTTCTGATTTTATTGAATTTTTGGAATTTACGCTAAATTGCAATGTAATTTTGTATAAAACACCATATGCCTAAAGTGTGTCAATTTTGAGTTATTTCAGTTTTTCATTGTTTTCATCAGATTGACCCATCCACATAAAATTTTACTTTTTCGACATCCACGCGTGTCAAGTGACAAATATTCAAGATTTTTCACAAATAGGACATATAACTTTCCAAATCTTTGAAAACTCTTCGAAAAAATTATAAAAGGTGCTTGGAAATTGGTGCCAAATTTCACTATCGCAAAAGTTCGAAACCTTACGTTTTTCAAATAACTTCCCCTTTCCTCTCCCGTTTAGTATTTAGTAATGAAGATTATTTCAATTTATTAATAATATATGAAGAATGTAACAAGGTAAATAAAAGAGCTTGTAAAACCTTTTGTTTGAATTATCCGGATACACCGAAAGCCAGCACGACAAGCTGACGCGGATCATCCATAATTACATAAATATAAAACCCACGTACAGTTTGTTGGTAAGCCTAATAGAATCAACCTAGTTGCAGACAAAGAAGATAATGAAGTTACAGTATTCAGATACTGCAGAACGTATCCTGAAAATTCCTTAACATGTGCGGAAAGAGATTTAGCAATATCTCAGGGAAGTATTCACAGGATTCTAAAAAATCATAAGTTCCATCAGTATTCCATCGAATTAGTACACAGTTTGAGGGCTGATGACAATAAAAACAATTGATTTTTGGGAATTTATCTTAATTAAAACTCAGGAAAATGAGAATTTTTCATAAGGAGTAATTTGAACGGACGAGGCGAAATTTAAGAAGAATGAAATGTTTAACCGGATGTTTAACTGGAATATTACTAATCCTCACATATTTCGTGAAAAGCAGTTTCAGGGTTACTTGAGTTTTAATGTTTTTGCTGCAATAGTACATATTTATAATGAAAATTTGAAAAATTGAGAAATGGAAGACAAATATTGTTTAAAATTTTGGTTGTTTACTTCAGGAGAAAGATATCTTGAAATTTTACAAAATTATTTACATCCGTTAAATCTAAATTGGAATCAGTTACGACATTAACACGACGGAGCTCCACTTCATAATAATTTGATTGTAAACAGCTTTCTTCAAAATATCTTTCAAGATCGTTGAATAGCAAACAACGGGCTCCATAAATGGCCTTCCCGCTCGCCTGCTATAACTCCCTCTCTTTCTTTGGGGTCGTATAAAACATATCGTCGCCTTAGTAAGAAAACAATCTAACTCCACTAATACCCCAAATTAAGATTTTAACGTCATCTAGTAGTAAACTATCGACCGCACCATAAAAAAGATACGCGTAGCGACATGATTTTATTTTGGCGCTAAAAAATATCATTCAGAAAACCACGTAACTCCAGCTCCCGACTTCCCGCTAAGAAAATCACGTAAGTGCCATTTGGTTAATGTTCCTGCATGTGCTTGCATGTGTGATGTTTACATGCTGATGTCTTTCAAGAAACACAGTTTACATTTACATGAATGATATATTACAAAGGTAAGAGCACTATTTTTAAACTCTATTATAATCGTGCATTTATCAAATTAGATTAATACGCGATTGTAAGAGATTATATACTAGCTGTGAATATACGCGAATTTCTGTATTTATTTGTATTGGAGATAGGTGTTTTCGCATTGTAGTGATCATTTATTATAACGTACTAGATAATTTTAAAATCATTAAATTTAATTCCAGAATGCAATAAAATCATTAAATTTCATTACAGAATGCAATCGCGATCTGAAAAATTTTGGCAATGGCCTTGCAACTACAGTCAGAGGCAAGCAGGAGTACTATAGATTTCACAGTAGATCCAAATACTGGAATTTTAGTACCTTGCGTATCAGATTTAGTCGAGAATTCACAATATTTTGAAGCACCCTCAAATCAAGTTGTTGAAATCAATAATAGGCTAGATGGGAAAATATTAAATGATGTCTATAAAATAGACAATTCCGATACATCCTACGTTCCTGATGAAGATTACCATAATCATTTTGAAGCGGACGAAACGAGTGGTTCAGATGTTTGTGATTCCGAGGTTGTAGACTTGGAAATGCCAGATATAAGTAATACATCAAGTATCCACAACATTCATGTCGATATTTCTAATGTTGAAACTAATATTGGATTTGACCTCCTTCATCCTGAAGAGGAAACATCTAAAAATCGTCTAGACGTAAAACATCAACATAAAAGAAAAGTGCTATAATATAAACAAACACAAGCGTGAAAAAGGTTTCCCATACCAAGGCAAGAAAAAGCATGATGGAACTTGGAACTATAAAGTAGAGGGACCAGGAAGATACCTAGCAAAGCCCTGTAACTGTATGCTGAGTACTCGGCTGAGTATAAAGTCATTTGCCGTCCAGTGTCAGAAAATGTCAGAAGACAAACGTTTGAGAATATTTGAAACATTTTGGAATATGAATTGGGGCAAACAAAAAGTTCAAGTACATAACTTGGTTAGGTGTGCAAAGGTCAAAAGAAAGGGTAATCAATCTGAATCAAGAAGGAATATCTCAATAAAATATTTGCTTAAAATAAATTTCGAAACTGTCAGGGTATGCAAGCATATGTTTATGGGCACATTAGGTTTGAAAGAGACAACAGTGTTGAACTGGATCTATGAAAATAGTACAACTTAAGCTGATCAACACCAGCTTAATAAAGAGTGAAATTCGAAAAGCAAGATTTGAATCAAAGAACAACAGTTGATCAATGTCTTCAACTACTGCCAAAAATAAAAAGCCACTATTGTAGATCCATCTCAAACAAGATGTACCTTGAGTCAGTTTTGTATTCTAAAGCAGAATTGTACAGGCTTTACAAGAATGACTTTTGCAAAGAACGCGAATTAGATAATATTATCTCTATATATAATTTTTCTGAATATTTGAAGAGCTTAAACTATCACTATACAAACCTAAAAAGACCTTTGTGATGCGTGTGAGGCGTACAAAATCAACTTCTCAGAGGAAGCGTACAATATGCATCAGATTTTGAAAAACGAAGCACGAGCAGAGAAAGAAAATGAACCCTTCATTATTTATGCTATGGATTTACAAAGGGTTTTACTAAGTCCTAAATCTACTGTGTCAGTAATGTATTATAAAACTTATAACTGATTGTAGACAATTTTACGGTGTACAATTTAAAAACAAAGGAGGGTTTTGTTTTATTTCATTCTTTGTACAAAAAGTGTAAGCAATTAGTCCCACGTTGGTGGTGACAGTGTAGCTATAAAAAATCGAGGTTGAAGTTTTGTTTAACCGATCGAAAATTCTTATATAATAGCAACAAGCCTAGGGTAAAGTTAGGATGGAAAATGGCTTTTAGAAAAAGAAAACTCTTGAAAGACTTTTAGCTAACTGGGTTTTGACCCGCGGTCGCATGAGATTGGGTCAGTGGGTTTATTAAAGTTGGAAAATAAAATAATGGACGCTACCTAAATTTTTTATAATGCAACTGACTGAATCAACTTTCAAAAAGGAAAATTTGGAAACCTAAATTATCACTAACCTTTTGAAATACAAAGTTTGATTACCACAAATATGTTACGTACTTCTGGTCGTCTTTTTCAATGAAGTTCTAGGACGGCTTTGCAACATAAACACTACCAACATAGATACCATTTATATCTTATAATCCTGTATGAGCACAAAATTTTTATTTCAGTTTCAATTAGTTTTCATTGTATCATTATATACATTCATGACGAGTAAAATCCTTCAACTACCTTAGCACTTTCAAGAAAACTTAATAGTTCTTCAATAATAAACTGAAGTCAAAAATAATTCTATATTCCTTTTGATACAAATTAAAAACCATTATAAATGTAAATTATTAAAACAAAATTCTTATTAGCGTAGTTTGCATGTTTCACACAGACGGCGTAAAACAAAATTTTAAGTTTCAATTACTATTAAATCTTAATATGATTTCTGATTTTGTTACAATATTTATTTTGATAATTAGTAGTCTAGGGTAGCGCTACGAAAGACCTTACATTTCTTTTAGAATTACTCAACTAACAACAAAGTTATTAAATATGAAATTTTAGCTTAACCTTCATTTTTCTGGTTTTAGGTTTTATTCAGTGAAATTCTTGACATAATTTGAAGTAAACAAGATAAACAGTATCACTAAAATTGAATATTGAACTTGACTTTGTAACTAACAAGTGACAATTACATATCTGTACATAATACTTTTATTTTCTTTATGAAGTCGGTAAAGTTTACGAATAATTTATAAATATGAACACGTCATTAATTATATAAAATTATTCAATAAGTTATAAACATCAGGAATTTAGAAAGTGGATAACCCTTTTTAACAAAATATGTCACAAAATTATTCATGAACAAACAAATAGTTGATTTATACAGCAATATGAGATTACTTACAACCTTTCAAGAAATCACTATATATATATATATATATATATATATATATATATATACGGAATGAGTCACCGTAGGACGCAGCATAAACTTAAAAAAATTTAATGGTCTTACAAAATGGCGGCAAATGACCTGTTAACCTTTAACCACATGTTGTTCAACCAACAATTCACAGCTTGTCAAGTTGCGAACCGGAAATTTATTTTGTCCAACATAACTGCATACAAATTTATGTAATAAATGGGTTCCATGAAAGTAAATTTGACTTGAGCATAAACTAGTTGCACTGTAATAAATTGCATTATAAAATTAAATTAATTTCATATTTACACAAATGTTCCTACTCTTATTTTTAACTTTCCGATCGCATCCTCCGAAGTAGTCCCTCCCGGAGATCCGAATGGGGACTATTTTAACTCCGGAATCTTTTACCCCAGAGAATGCCATCATGTTTGTATCAATTTAAGTACGTTGTGTACTTGGGAGATTAATGTGGTGGTTTCCCGTTGCCTTCCACATCGCGGTAGTGTGTCTTAGACTGCCATACCGACCCCTATGGTCTCTGCCAATCTAAGTACCGAAAGAGCCGCTGCCCTCTTTCGGGGACCTGTCTTAGTCTGGTTCCTCACTAACGACCCTACTACTTTGGTTGGACCTGTAGTTTGGCTCTTTAGCTCATTAGAACACGCAAGCCATTTCACCTGTTCTAGTAATTTAGAACTTCGGCAAGGTGCAGGTCCATTCGAAATGGATTAAACATAATACTATAACGGAAATGCATGGTAGTGCCGAGGCCTGCGGTAATTTTTTTCTTAACCATCCTCCCGAGTCTTTACGTTCGAAGGAGTCCTCGGTTAGGTTACTGTTAGAAATAGATATTATTATTAAAAAACACAAAACACAAGTCACTTAACGCGCATAACAGAACAGTCTGCAGCAAAAAAACAATACTGTTATGATATGCCGGTTAACTGAATTGTGTGTTTTAATAATAATAATATCTATTTCTAGCAGTAACCTAACCGAGGACTCGTTCGAACGTATAGACTCGGAAGGATGGTTTAGAAAAAAATTAAGGCGTCGCGGCCACCCTGCTTACGTAATGGATTGTTTCTTTCAATGTGCTCTACGTCCAGAAATATTTTTTCTTAAACTATTCCAAACGTGAACGTAAAAAAGACGTCAGAGGCGTAAGAAAAAAAACGCATGAAAAGTAAAAAAAGAGCAAGAAGTGCAAAAATATGCATTTCCACTTATTTCCTGACAAAAGTTTTATGTGTTTGCTGTATAAACTAATTTAAGGAAAATAAAGTAAAATAAGTTAAAATTACTACTAGAATTGCTCAAAGAACTTGAAAAACGATTTTTAGAAACCCGAACAACAATACCTGATTCCGATGTTTACATAAGCAATGACAGCTGCTCATAGTAGCAGTTGCTACTGTATTATGAACCTGATATTAATTGACCACTGTCTCCTGTAAATAAACCTATCTACTATTGAAAAAGATAGGTGGTACCCGTCAGGCTAGCTATATACAACAAGATTTATGTTTTAAGTAAAAACTACGGTAGCATCAGAAAATCATTTTTGTTCAATCAAGAATTAACTGAGTCCAACATATCATTCTTGTCTGTGGTTGTGTTGACACAATTGCACGATATACAACACAACTCGCAAAACGCTCCTATGCAACTTCAAGAGATAATTTATTAAAATAGGGAGTAAATCTAATTCTGGTTGCTAAACTGCGGTAGGGTAATCTTCAGCTTAAATAGTTGTGGTTTCTGCTATGGAACAGTGAAGCAATTGCACAACCCAAATTAAACTGAACAATTTTTTTTTCTATTAAAGTATTTTATATCCACCACAGAAAAAAATACCAAATCTGATTCACATTGATGTATTTATATAATAACCAGAAACATTTTATGTAATATGGTGCTCTTGCTACCTACTGCTGCATTTCAGTGCATTATAAATTGAATAAGGGCCGCTATACTTGCGGCCACGTCCCCAATGCTCCACCCGAAGATACTACATTGGGTTTAAACCCGAAAATAAACGTGCTTCTAATTTATTCTAACTTCATAATCAATCCACCCTAAATAAAATGTAACAGACTGAAACGAAAACTAAAAACAGGGTTTAAATAATGGTATCCCTAGCGTTGACTTTGGAGTGTGCCCGATCAACAAGACGAGCAAAAATGAGAGGGGGAGGGATTCGTAATACCGAATAGCAGACGCCGGCTTTGCTTACCAGTGCAACCTGAAGGGTCGACTTAAAACTATCCAAATCTAACTAGCTAATTTAAAATGGATTCAAATTTCTAAGCATTTGCCAAATGTATAATTAGTGAATCCATCTATTCTGCCGGCCTTATAAATTTACAAATTTGTCCTCCCTGATCTAAGTATTTCATCCTAAATTTGTCCCTAACGTTTCCTACCATTCCCTAACTGACGTATTATATATACAATCTTCTTTTCTATATATACAGCGACCAAAAATTGACGACAGAACGTCAAACGAATTAAATCAAGCCACAAAACAATACAATGCAGGCAAAAATATAAGTGTAAAAATAAATATAAATATAATATAAATATATAAATAAACATATAATAAATATATAAAAAATATCTGAATAAGCAAAAGCATGTAACAGTGCATATATTAGCAAAAGCAAATACATTATCAAGTGAACTCGCATGAGCATTATATCGACTAACGCCATTACACAAAAACGTGCTTGTTAGATTATTTCAAAATCTGTTTAAAACCACAAATCAATTCTCATGCGAGTTCAGCGGCCACAATTTCATTCTTACCTCCAATATAAATTTCTCCAGCATCCGAAGATCTGGTCGTCTACCTACATCTATTGGTTTTCTACTTTTATGGGAGAGTTGAATATGCACTGTTAAAGTCCTGGTGGATATGCACTAAACGTTCTGGGGGATCACAATCACTATCACTTCACTTTTAGGTCCTGGGGGATGCGCGGTTTCACTCTATTTTATTATTTCTTTATTTATTACACTTATTTAAATTAATGAGGTTTCCTGATTTAGTTTGTTGTTATTTATTTGTTTCGTTTATTCCCGATTTTCCGCACGTAGAAGGTGGGACAGTGATTATTTTAGTAGTATGTTCATCGTGCATATTAGAGTTTTGGGTATACTTATTCAATTATTAATATTATTGGGTTTCTTTCTTTTTTTTTTGTTTTTTTTTTTGCAGGTTTTGGTTATAATGCTCTTTTCATGTCAAAATCACGCCAGGTCAAAATCTATAATTTTCAATCCTCCCACCATCCCTCCCGACTTACTCACAATTATCACCGTCTAATCTCGCAACCCTTCCAGAACGCCTTCTGGTTAGCCACTTCCGACTTCCTCTAGGCTCTTTGGCCACGCTAGACCTACGATAGATAATTTCGTATCAGCCAACTCTCGATTTGCCGCTTCAAGCGGGCAGTCGAAGAGCACCTGCTCTGTGCTTTCTGCGCCCTCACCGCATTCACAGCGGTCGTTGTTGGTTAACCCGAACCTATGTAAATGCGCTTTCAGGGCGCCGTGCCCTGTTATCAACTGAACCATTTTATGATCGAGTTTTACCTCGATCTTGCCTCTGGCTACTAAGCTCGGTATGAATTTGTGGGTCAACCTGCCCGTGACAGCGTTGTTCCACCTCTCTTCCCATTGTCGGATTGACTTTTCACGCAGCTTTCTTTTAATCAAAGACTTCGGTATTAACGAATGTGATATTCGAAAGTTTCCAGTCGCGGCCTCTTTAGCTAATTCATCAGCCCTATCGTTTCCTACGTTACCATTGTGCGACCTGACCCAACAAAACTTTAAACGTCGAAACTCGAGCGCCGTACGCGCTATCCTCCAGACGTCCGCTTGGAGGTTTGTCAAGGTGTTCATGTTTGTTAAAGCCGTCAGCGCGGATTTACTATCACTGATTGTATAATACTCGTCTCTGCCCGTATGGCTTATTACGTAATCGATAGCCTCTCGTATGGCTACCAATTCGCACAGGAAAATTGTGCTCCAGTTCGCGAGTTTGGTTTGAAACCGAAATACCCCCCTTTCTTGCTTATACACGACAAACGCCGCGCCTGCTTGCCCATCGTACATACGTGAACCGTCCGTATAAATTCTGATACCCATCGCGTCCTCATCACCTTCGACAAACTCGATTCCTCTAATATCAGCCGGGTGCCCCAACTCAGATACAACGATCTTTCTTGCAATTTCCCTATTACCAAGATTAAGATCTTCGATAATTTCGCGCCCTTTTCCTATATTTATTAATCGCCTATCTCTAATCTCCCTAACGACATATTCGATAGGGAGAGTCCTACTGATCACCAGGACCGCCTCCGTGGAGGTGGTCCTGTACGCCCTCGCCGCTTTTACCGCGGTTATGCGTTGTTCGCTCGTCAATTGACGCACCTCCCTGACTTTACAACCTTCTGCCCATACAGAAGCTGCGTATAGCATTGCCGGCTCAATTGCTCCGGCATAAACCGTCCTCAGCAATGCGCCCCTGAAACCCCACTTTATTTTAACCGCCTCCATCATTTTATTTGATATTTCGCCACCCTTACTTTTTACGTATTGTACGTGCGCTTTCCAATTTAATTTATTGTCGATCTTGACGCCGAGGTAGGTAATACAATCTTCAAATGGGATTTTCTCCTCTCCTAGCATTAGCCTAGGAGGTCCCTGTCTTGGTTTCGTGTCGAAATAAAGCGCCTCTGACTTCGCCGTGTTCAATTTTAATTGTACCGCCTGCGACCATTCGTGTAATTTATTAAGCGCCCCGTTCGGTTTTGTGCGCATATCCATTAACAATCTCGATCTTACAATTAAAAGCGTGTCATCCGCAAACCCAACGATTGAGCATCCTGCGGGCAACTTGACCCTAAAGATGCTCTCATACAACAACTTCCAAAATGGGAGACCAGAATATGACACCTACGAACATCCCTTTTCCACTTCACGCGACAGAACTTCACCCGGAATTTCAACCTGCGCCAATCGCCCCGAGAAATAACTCTTGACCAAAGACATCAAGTTTCGCGGACAACCCCTACGATCTAACTCGGAAACGATTAATGGCCACCAGGCAGCATCAAATGCTCCTGAAATGTTCAAAGCAACAACGACACAGTACTCTTTAACATCTCTCGCCTGCTTAATTTCCCCGACAACGAACTCTAACGCGTCGATAGTCGCCTTGCCCTCCACGAAACCAAACTGTCGGTTATTAAAACCGCCGCTTTCTCGCACTAGGTGCTCAACACGCGTACTCATAACGCGATCTAAAACTTTCTCCAGCACCGGTAGCAAGCTAATTGGACGATAGCTGCCCGGATCTGACGCATCCGCTTTTTTAGGTTTGGGTATAAATCTCACATTCTGGATTTTCCAGCAACGCGGAAAAACGCCCCTGCCTAAACAAAGATTAAACAATCCGACAAAGACACACGGGGCTAACAGGCACGCCCCCAGAGCTGCGTCTGAAGTGATTTCGTCATGCCCCGGTGCCTTCTTAGGGTTCATCCTCCTAAGAGCCCTGACGACCTCGTGAACTAGGATTGCCTTATCAGCACCTGTTCCTCATCCTCTGCAGCTTCCCGACGTACTAAATCGAGCGACCCTTCATCCCCTCGGGATTATCAGATGGAAAAATTTCTCTAGTAAATATTCCGCTGTGGTTTTAAAACCTTCCGTGTATTCGCCATTTGTTTTCTTTATATTACTGAGCGCGATTTTTCATTGTTTTCCTCTAATTACGCGGTATGCGATTCCCCAGGGTTCTTTCTCTGAGTTTCGCGTGCAGAATTCTTTAAATTTATTCATTCGCGTTTCTTCTATTAATATTTTATATTCGCGGTAACTTTGATTATACTCTATTCTCCGTTGTTCTCTTATTTCTCCCGAGGCGCGTTGATAGCGGCTAGGGATGGCCACGGGCCCGGGCTTTGGCCCCGCCCGGCCCGAAGCCCGGCCCGAATATCAAGCCGTGCTTCGGGCCGGGCCGGCAAAATTTTTTTCGGGCCCAAACCGGGCCAAGCACGTGTCGGGCCCGGGCCGGGCCGGGCCAGACTGCTCAAGCTTTCCGGGCTTTTCGGGCTATTCGGGCCGGCCCGAAGTTTATATAACGAAATATACAAAATATTGATTTATTAAGAAATTTCATTTAATGATTTCTTTAGGTGCCTCTTAAACAAAATTATAATTAACGCTCTTCTTAATATATCACCCAGGTACAGTTACACACATATTGGTAAGTGTGTGATAATGGAAATAAATCGAAAACGAAAATGATTTGATTTAAACCGATTTGTGAATTTCGATTTTTTTTTCGATAAGTAATATTCACTTCTTTCCACTTTTCAAGAACTTTGAAATAGAAATTGTCCGTGTTATATTTAATTAATTTAAAGGAGTATTGCAACGTATGTTAATTGAGCTGGTTTATTGTATTATACTTATTAATTAACTTATTATTGTGGCCTCGCACTAAAGATTATTTATGAATAAATCGAAACCACTCTGTATATGTAAAAATATTTAAAACTGCCCGATTACAAAAAACCAGCTTAATTAGATTTAATTATTTGAATGTATCTTTTGTTGAAAACCATACCGAATACAATGCGATTAGCTTTTTATAGCTTTAAATAACAAATGGATATAGAAAATTAAAATGTAAATACTAAATAATATTCTATGTTGCGGCATTTTTTTTCATAATAATTAAAATTTCCAGTAAAGCATGCGACAAAAAAATATTCATAGACAACAAAGTAATGTCTACCTGATACGAGAGACTTGAATAATCAGTTCTCTGAACGGATGCTAGCACATTCTCGAAATGTAGACTTATACACCAGCAATCTGTAAAATGGATATTGGCAACGTTCTTTGTTTAGAATATGAGGAAACAATATTCAGTCAAATTTTGAATACTTTCCTTGAAATATTTTACTATATACTAGTAGTAGTACATGAATTCTAAAATGCATTTTGTACCTTAAGGTTGAAGTTTGACGCAAACCACCTTCTATTTTGGATTGCCTGTGCAAGTGTGCATCATCTCCAAATACCTTTGAGATTCTTCGAGGTTAAAATGATACTATATACTATAATTTATTAAGGTTGATATATACAACTTTTGTAGAAAAACATAATAATAGTAAAGAAGTATTTTTATACAACTGAAAATACATATATTAACAAATGATACGTTCCATTTGGATGTTGAAAAATCTATACATCACTTAAGGTTTTAGTTACATTCCGGCCCGAATCGACCCGGCCCGGCCCGAAGCCCGGCCCGAAATTCAAGCCGGGCCTCAAGCCGGGCCGATGCGTTTTGGTTCGGGCCGGGCCGCCGGGCCGGGCCGGAGCAAATTATTTCAGGCCGGGCCGGGCCGCATCTAAAAGCCCGGCCCAGCTCGGCCCGAATCCATCCCTAATAGCGGCGCCTTAGATTACGCGTTTCTGCCCGCTTGGTGGTTAGTTCCCGTTTCTTTGGCGTCATGGAATACGACGACGCGTCTACCACCGCGTCGTTTAATTTTTTGCGAGTGTTTCTACTTCGTCTGCCTCTCGGCAGTTAAATAGCTCATTTTCGAGCGCAGGGATACTTTTGCTAAATTTTTCTTTAAACCGCTCCCAATTTGCTTTTTGATTACAGAACCGCGGAAATATAGTTAGCTGCTCGTTAGCGCTTGTTTGCATTTCAGTGCAGCGATATCTACGCATCATCAATGTCCAACTATTCCATGAAGCAATTGCTCCATCAGTGCTATATATGACATCGTTGTACATTTTGAGCTTTCATTCAATTAGGTATTAACAGTATCTTACGACACAATGGATCATGGATGGGGACTGGCTCCGTATCAGTTTCCGAAACCTTTTACCTATTTCGCGTGAATTTGTTCGTATTTTTGAGCTTTATCAATTACAACTTGTGCTATGCACATTGTAGAAGATAGTTTTGTAATAGTAATATGTGCACTGTAATATACATATATCTGCGTTTCTGTACGACACCAAAGATGAAAGAAGTAATTAGTTTGCCAATTAATTCCTCTATTTTCAAGTCTGCCCTGTGAAAAGAAAAAGAATTAAAAGCACAAAAATATTTTTAAGAAATTCAACGTCAGAACAAAAACTAAGGTTATTAGAAGTGTTATTGTGTGAGAAAGTGTTTATTAATTCCATTGAGTATTTTAGCAAAAGAGTGCTCCGCCTAATTTTATAGGAACGAGCTCTCACTGAGCATATGCATAGTTGGTTTGCATGACTCTGAAATTAATTTTACAGACTATGAAATTCCTTCGTGCAGAATGTATTCAGTTTTCTTTAAATGAGTTACACAAAAATCATCTGTTTTTCTAGGGTTTGATTTGCGTTGAAGAAACATCTCGAGAAAGAAATCGTACAACAGCACCATTTGTCAGTGCGTGGTTAAACTGCGTCTAGACAATATTATCCGCCCTGGTTGAAACCAACACCAATCGAAACTGCAGTATAGTTTTTTGTTGACCCAACTGTGTTTAAAACAACCTAAACGCGTTATAGTCAACATAAACTTAAATCTACAGAAATTTCTGCTTTTTGCTGTGAATAAGTACAGGGGCCATCACGACCAGCTTAGTCGATATGTATATGGAAAACTACTATCACCAGTTTTCTAAAAATTTGTAAATTGTTGTTATTTGAAAGACTCGTTCTGGCCAAAATATTTTCAATTTTCTACTACTTTCGGATTATACAGGAAATGGAACCCAACTTTATTATTTTAAATGGATTTTTTTGATTTTATTGAATTTTTGGAATCTACGCTAAATTGCAATGTAATTTTGTATAAAACACCATATGCCTAAAGTGTGTCAATTTTGAGTTATTTCAGTTTTTCATTGTTTTCATCAGATTGACCCATCCACATAAAATTTTACTTTTTCGACATCCACGCGTGTCAAGTGACAAATATTCAAGATTTTTCACAAATAGGACATATAACTTTCCAAATCTTTGAAAACTTCGAAAAAATTATAAAGGATGCTTAGAAATTGGTGCCAAACTTCACTATCGCAAACGTTCGAAAACTTACTTTTTTTAAATGACAACTTCCACTTTTCCCTCCCGTTTAGTATTTAGTAATGAAGATTATTCCGATTTATTATATGGGGAATGTAACAAGGCAATTAAAAGAGCGTGTGAAACCTTTTGTTTGAAATATCCGGGTACACCAAAAGCCAGCACGACAGGCTGACGCGGTTCATCCATAATTACATAAATGTAAAACCCACGTACAGTTTGTTGGAAAGCCTAATACAATCAACCTAGTTGCAGACAAGAAGATAATGAAGCTACAGTATTCAGATACTGCAGAACGTATCCTGAAAATTCCTTAACATGTGCGGAAAGAGATTTAGCAATATCTCAGGGAAGTATTCACAGGATTCTAAAAAATCATAAGATCCATCAGTATTCCATCGAATTAGTACACAGTTTGAGGGCTGATGACAATAAAAAAACAATTGATTTTTGGGAATTTATCTTAATTAAAACTCAGGAAAATGAGAATTTTTTATAACAAATAATTTGGACGGACGAGGCGAAATTTAAGAAGAATGAAATGTTTAACCGGATGTTTAACTGAAATAATACTAATCCTCACATATTTCGTGAAAAGCAGTTTCAGGGTTACTTGAGTTTTAATGTTTTTGCTGCAATAGTACATATTTATAATGAAAATTTGAAAAATTGAGAAATGGAAGACAAATATTGTTTAAAATTTTGGTTGTTTACTTCAGGAGAAAGATATCTTGAAATTTTACAAAATTATTTACATCCGTTAAATCTAAATTGGAATCAGTTACGACATTAACACGACGGAGCTCCACTTCATAATAATTTGATTGTAAACAGCTTTCTTCAAAATATCTTTCAAGATCGTTGAATAGCAAACAACGGGCTCCATAAATGGCCTTCCCGCTCGCCTGCTATAACTCCCTCTCTTTCTTTGGGGTCGTATAAAACATATCGTCGCCTTAGTAAGAAAACAATCTAACTCCACTAATACCCCAAATTAAGATTTTAACGTCATCTAGTAGTAAACTATCGACCGCACCATAAAAAGATACGCGTAGCGACATGATTTTATTTTGGCGCTAAAAATATCATTCAGAAAACCACGTAACTCCAGCTCCCGACTTCCCGCTAAGAAAATCACGTAAGTGCCATTTGGTTAATGTTCCTGCATGTGCTTGCATGTGTGATGTTTACATGCTGATGTCTTTCAAGAAACACAGTTTACATTTACATGAATGATATATTACAAAGGTAAGAGCACTATTTTTAAACTCTATTATAATCGTGCATTTATCAAATTAGATTAATACGCGATTGTAAGAGATTATATACTAGCTGTGAATATACGCGAATTTCTGTATTTATTTGTATTGGAGATAGGTGTTTTTCGCATTGTAGTGATCATTTATTATAACGTACTAGATAATTTTAAAATCATTAAATTTAATTCCAGAATGCAATAAAATCATTAAATTTCATTACAGAATGCAATCGCGATCTGAAAAAATTTTGGCAATGGCCTTGCAACTACAGTCAGAGGCAAGCAGGAGTACTATAGATTTCACAGTAGATCCAAATACTGGAATTTTAGTACCTTGCGTATCAGATTTAGTCGAGAATTCACAATATTTTGAAGCACCCTCAAATCAAGTTGTTGAAATCAATAATAGGCTAGATGGGAAAATATTAAATGATGTCTATAAAATAGACAATTCCGATACATCCTACGTTCCTGATGAAGATTACCATAATCATTTTGAAGCGGACGAAACGAGTGGTTCAGATGTTTGTGATTCCGAGGTTGTAGACTTGGAAATGCCAGATATAAGTAATACATCAAGTATCCACAACATTCATGTCGATATTTCTAATGTTGAAACTAATATTGGATTTGACCTCCTTCATCCTGAAGAGGAAACATCTAAAAATCGTCTAGACGTAAAACATCAACATAAAAGAAAAGTGCTATAATATAAACAAACACAAGCGTGAAAAAGGTTTCCCATACCAAGGCAAGAAAAAGCATGATGGAACTTGGAACTATAAAGTAGAGGGACCAGGAAGATACCTAGCAAAGCCCTGTAACTGTATGCTGAGTACTCGGCTGAGTATAAAGTCATTTGCCGTCCAGTGTCAGAAAATGTCAGAAGACAAACGTTTGAGAATATTTGAAACATTTTGGAATATGAATTGGGGCAAACAAAAGTTCAAGTACATAACTTGGTTAGGTGTGCAAAGGTCAAAAGAAAGGGTAATCAATCTGAATCAAGAAGGAATATCTCAATAAAATATTTGCTTAAAATAAATTTCGAAACTGTCAGGGTATGCAAGCATATGTTTATGGGCACATTAGGTTTGAAAGAGACAACAGTGTTGAACTGGATCTATGAAAATAGTACAACTTAAGCTGATCAACACCAGCTTAATAAAGAGTGAAATTCGAAAAGCAAGATTTGAATCAAAGAACAACAGTTGATCAATGTCTTCAACTACTGCCAAAAATAAAAGCCACTATTGTAGATCCATCTCAAACAAGATGTACCTTGAGTCAGTTTTGTATTCTAAAGCAGAATTGTACAGGCTTTACAAGAATGACTTTTGCAAAGAACGCGAATTAGATAATATTATCTCTATATATAATTTTTCTGAATATTTGAAGAGCTTAAACTATCACTATACAAACCTAAAAAAGACCTTTGTGATGCGTGTGAGGCGTACAAAATCAACTTCTCAGAGGAAGCGTACAATATGCATCAGATTTTGAAAAACGAAGCACGAGCAGAGAAAGAAAATGAACCCTTCATTATTTATGCTATGGATTTACAAAGGGTTTTACTAAGTCCTAAATCTACTGTGTCAGTAATGTATTATAAAACTTATAACTGATTGTAGACAATTTTACGGTGTACAATTTAAAAACAAAGGAGGGTTTTGTTTTATTTCATTCTTTGTACAAAAGTGTAAGCAATTAGTCCCACGTTGGTGGTGACAGTGTAGCTATAAAAATCGAGGTTGAAGTTTTGTTTAACCGATCGAAAATTCTTATATAATAGCAACAAGCCTAGGGTAAAGTTAGGATGGAAAATGGCTTTTAGAAAAAGAAAACTCTTGAAAGACTTTTTAGCTAACTGGGTTTTGACCCGCGGTCGCATGAGATTGGGTCAGTGGGTTTATTAAAGTTGGAAAATAAAATAATGGACGCTACCTAAATTTTTATAATGCAACTGACTGAATCAACTTTCAAAAAGGAAAATTTGGAAACCTAAATTATCACTAACCTTTGAAATACAAAGTTTGATTACCACAAATATGTTACGTACTTCTGGTCGTCTTTTCAATGAAGTTCTAGGACGGCTTTGCAACATAAACACTACCAACATAGATACCATTTATATCTTATAATCCTGTATGAGCACAAAATTTTTATTTCAGTTTCAATTAGTTTTCATTGTATCATTATATACATTCATGACGAGTAAAATCCTTCAACTACCTTAGCACTTTCAAGAAAACTTAATAGTTCTTCAATAATAAACTGAAGTCAAAAATAATTCTATATTCCTTTTGATACAAATTAAAAACCATTATAAATGTAAATTATTAAAACAAAATTCTTATTAGCGTAGTTTGCATGTTTCACACAGACGGCGTAAAACAAAATTTTAAGTTTCAATTACTATTAAATCTTAATATGATTTCTGATTTTGTTACAATATTTATTTTGATAATTAGTAGTCTAGGGTAGCGCTACGAAAGACCTTACATTTCTTTTAGAATTACTCAACTAACAACAAAGTTATTAAATATGAAATTTTAGCTTAACCTTCATTTTTCTGGTTTTAGGTTTTATTCAGTGAAATTCTTGACATAATTTGAAGTAAACAAGATAAACAGTATCACTAAAATTGAATATTGAACTTGACTTTGTAACTAACAAGTGACAATTACATATCTGTACATAATACTTTTATTTTCTTTATGAAGTCGGTAAAGTTTACGAATAATTTATAAATATGAACACGTCATTAATTATATAAAATTATTCAATAAGTTATAAACATCAGGAATTTAGAAAGTGGATAACCCTTTTTAACAAAATATGTCACAAAATTATTCATGAACAAACAAATAGTTGATTTATACAGCAATATGAGATTACTTACAACCTTTCAAGAAATCACTATATATATATATATATATATATATATATATATATATACGGAATGAGTCACCGTAGGACGCAGCATAAACTTAAAAAAATTTAATGGTCTTACAAAATGGCGGCAAATGACCTGTTAACCTTTAACCACATGTTGTTCAACCAACAATTCACAGCTTGTCAAGTTGCGAACCGGAAATTCTATTTTGTCCAACATAACTGCATACAAATTTATGTAATAAATGGGTTCCATGAAAGTAAAATTTGACTTGAGCATAAACTAGTTGCACTGTAATAAATTGCATTATAAAATTAAATTAATTTCATATTTACACAAACCGCTGCGAAGATGGAGTTATATTAACACATGAGTTGTCTTAGACAAGTTTTAACTATCTGCTTATTCTATTTCGGCGTTTTCGCTAGGAAAACTTAATTTCCGGCGCCACCTTGCCTGTCTGATAGCAGCAAGCGACTTTTCACTTCAACAAGAAAACGAAAAGTGACTACCTGTCACGAATAGACGATCAAACTCGAATATCTTAGATGTTACAACTAAAGAGCTAGGAACACGCAAAAATGGTTTGTAAATATGTTATCAGCTGGAACCACATAATACGTTGTAGATTGTAATTCCAATTGAAATTGTAGTGTACCTTGAAATTTGTTGGGTTATTAAATATACAAGAGTACTAGAATCAATAATAGAATAAACGATGTTAAGTAAATACTAAAATTAGCGAATTTATAGCGGTAATGTCGACAAATAATATTGGTAGAAATTTTTAATGTTACGAAAGAAATAAATACTAGTACCAATGCCCTACGGGAAATAATATTTTTTAGCGATGGACGTACTGGGTAGAATCGGAATGCTACTTTGGCGAATGTTTTTGTAAATTTATCAATGCTGCACAATAATACAATAATTACACAAAAATATTTACTTAAAGGTCACACTCAAATGGAAGTCGACTCGATGCATAGCACGATAGAAAGGCAAATACGTAATAAACCTGCCAGTTGACTATGTCTATTACAAGAGCAACTCCATCAGCTTATAATGTCCAATACCTTACTCACACTTTCTTTAAGAATTTTGAGTCCATAACATTTTATAAATTTATACGTCCTGGTAGAAAAGTAGTAGACCCTACGGTTACTGATCTTAAAGCGTTTCAATACCTACAAAATGGTAAAATTCAGTATAAATAGAGGCATACTGATACTTGGAGTGAGTTACCAAAATGTATCAACAAAAAATCAATCCCTGCAAAGTTGACGATTTGCCTTCGTTATTTAGCGAAAGGAGGAAGATTAAAAAGGAAAAATATGAGCACCTACAAATACTTAAAACAGGTCTCTTACAAGATTGTCAAAAATTTTATGAAAAACTTCTTTATGAATAAAGCACTTCCATGTACTTTTTATTTAGTTTCTTTTGGCTTAGAATAATAAACAGTAGTTTTAGTTTATATTAAAAGCATTACTAAGTATGTGATAATATCCGTTCTTTACTTTCAATACACTTATTTCAATAAAGTTTTCATTTCTTTGTTAATTAATTTTTTTACAGAAAACCATGTATCTCCTGCACTTTTATTCAAATTGTTATTAGAAATTAACATAACTTCTATTTATTTAAAACGTTTTCAAAATTTTATATTTATATTAAATTATTAGTTGCAATTTTTTGTTTTGACAAATATAAATGTTTGAATGTTTTAACGTGAATGATAAGAAAGTTAAACAGTTTTTTTGACCCCCTGTAAAGTTTAACGAAATGGAGTTACACATACTTTTTACTAAGACGACGATATCGTGTATGCTGCACGAATCACAACAAAACAAGATTGCCAGGATCCAGTCCGTAATACAATTCGATCACTTTCTCCGCAAGAAATTCGGAAGGTCACTCATGGTGGGTTTTTATGAAGAATTTATAAATGTTTGGAAGTTGGAGGCAACCAGTTCGAACATTTGCTGTAGTTGTATTAATTCTACATTTTTTGTTTTCTGTTTTTTCTTGTTATATTGCTAAGTTATTCTTAATTTTCCTCATAATGCTGTTATTTGTTATTAATTATGAAAATCATGCTAGGTACACCCATGACATGTATCGTCGGGAATAGCAAACTTGCTTGTTTTGTAGTGTATCAAACTTCGATTGTATCTAGAGCTTTTGTTTTTCTTCAAACCAAAGCCAACTGATAATTTAAAATTCTCTAATAACTACGTAAATTTCGGTATTTTTAAGTTTCTAGAGAAACCATTTATTTTAGGTATAGATATGTTATCACAAAACCCAATAGCGAAGATAAATGTGGAAGTTGCCATTTGAAAAAAGTAAGTTTCCAACTTTTACGATAGTGAAATTTAGTGCTAATTTCCAAGCACCTTATATAATTTTTAAAAGAGTTTTCAATGATTTGGAAAGCTACATGTCTTATTTGTGAAAAATCTTGAAAATATTTGACCTGACATGCTTGGATGTCAAAAAAGTAAAGTGTATGTGGAGAACTCGATCTACTAAGAATAACTCAAAAATGACGCACTTTAGGCATATGATGTCTTATATAAAGTTACATTTCAATTGAGAGTAGATTCCAAAAATTTAATAAAAATCGGAGCAATCCGTTTAAAAAAACGAAGTTGTTGTCCATCTGCGGTATAACCGAAAGTAGCAGAAAATTAAAAATATTTTGAGCAGAACAAGCCTTTCGGAAAACTTTAGTATACCAATTTTCAGAGTAGTTTCCCATATGTATACAGACTCAACTTGTCGTAATGGACCTTGTAAATTGTTAGTAAGTCAGTCACCGCTTCCTTTGTTTTTCAAATGCCATACATCTAAGTTCTGGTAATTTTTCTATTGCCAGAGTTACACAAATGTAGTTTTTCTGGTGACAACTATACTAAACTGTATAAAGTAAAATATAAAAACCATTTTAATATCAGATCAGCTTAGAAGAAAAAAGACTCCTACAAATTAATCTCAATTGATTAGTGATTCTATCAGAAAATTGTTAATTTATGTAGCCACGTAATTGCAAGCTAAAATACCGTAATTATGGCGTTTCATATAACCATTAATTTTCATAATCATTTTCCCCGCCATTCAAACATTGGGTTTCTTATCTACTAATGTGCGTTGATTACACGTTTCAGTAAATTCAAACACAGGTTCTGTTTAAATGTTTAGATTAAAACAGTTGTATGATTAGTTATCATGACATGGCAGGAGTTTCTGTACATATTATTTTGACGATAGTAATTTAACAAACCGACATTTGCAGAGTACCGCTTTATAGATTTTCACAAATAAATAGCGAATCACATGACATGCTTCCAGTATGTAATCCTTATGCTAATTTCACTTAGTATTTAAAAGCTTTGTCACTTTTGAAAATTCTCTTAATCCAGAACGCCCGCATTGTGCTTTGTACTTTAAGAGTATTAAATAATTTCTCGTTATACTGGTATAATCTACTTAAAAACTTCAAAACAAAAAGAATCCCTAAACGCTTTCACAATCAATTATATGCAAATAAGCTGGAATTTACCTCTGCCATGATATCTAAATTTTAAAATAGAACAGCATTATTTTTCTACCACAAAATTGGAATGAATGTTCTAAAATTCAATGACATATTGAACTGTTTTCACGTTGTCCAAATGAATAACAACTGTCAGTGTATATTTTTATTTTATTTCGACTGCGAGAATACCTTCTAATTAAAGAAATCTTTTACAAACTTTATTGTATAAGTTGAACTGAACTGAAGATTTTACTAATAATTATAGAAAAAAATTACTTTGCTGTACAAAATTTTTTAGTTTAATCCAATATATTCTTCCTCAGATACCTCACCTAAATAGTCATTAACATCAAGCAGTTGCGACTTTCCCAGTGAGACAGGTGCACGCCGCCGCACACACTGTAATAGTTGAAAGAAAGAAAAATTCCTATAATATATTTATCAACATCACGGGGAAAAAATAAGAACACCTGAGTCTAATATTTCTGACTAAATTTATTAAACTTACGTAATTGGTCATTAATATTAATAATCAGTTACTAAATGCGAGTATAGAATCTACGAGTGACGTAAGTCGTGCTGTGCAGCTTAAAACACCTTTGTATTTAGATGTATGTATTTATCACATCCTACTATTGCTATTATAAACTTGGGAAATTAACCGATAGGGTGAGCTGTCGCGCTTCAACTTCCTAAGAATTCTTTCATCTATCCAGTGTTGATGTGTTTTTGGTTTTCGTGCATGCTAGGTTCTGCCTCGTTTGTAATTGCAAAGTCTGTTCAGGTGTAATTTAATTTGTTCCTTTTTTCAAGACTATAGCTTTAGTTGCACTTATTATTTAATGACTTCTTGTTATGAATTTTTCCACCCTAAAAAAATTTAAATGGCAATTGTACTAGACTCAGAGGTATGGACTCTTAGTTACGGGTTCATTTCGGGGGTTACTTAAAAACATGAAATGAAAAATTACTGTATTCCAGTTACGTGGTTTTATTCTCCACAATAATAAAGAAAAATGAACATCCTAGTTAACGCTTATATTCACTACTAAAAACAAAATCTAAAAGGGTACAAAACAACCTTACTACACCCTTCCTATTCTAGCTAAAATATTCTTAACTATTCAGGGTCAAAGAACTACCGGATATAGGTAGAATAAACTTAGGTATTAATAGTACTGCTAGCAACCACTTATCCTAAATTATGCTAATATGAGTAACGCGAATTTTCCGCGCCAATACTATTTCACTTTTACATACCTCTGAAATTTATTAATATAATTATTTCCCTAAGTTCTGCGGTCTGATAACGTCGGCGAGGTAAAACATAACACCAAACGTAGATAAAATAATGTTAGATAGGGGCCCCTTTCTGTACGAACTTAATCGTATACAAACGAATACCCGTCACACAAGGCAAGCGACTACCTTTTCACAAAACACATGTGATGGTTGAAAGCAGTGCTGGATAACATTTGTAACCAGATCACCACTATCTACAAACCGCGAATTCTAATATTTCTTCATAACAAAAAGCTGGAGCATGCTTAATACTGTAAATTAATACGATACCTACAGATTTTACTGTTCTGAATCCAAACTTAGCACTACGTAACTTTTTTATTTATTCTGTAAGCTTTATAAAGCATCACTTTTACAACGGAACCACATTAAATTCTCAACGCGAATATAAACATAAAATAATCACCTAAAAACCACATTTTTTAATGAATATCTCGCCTTACATCTCCCTCAGCCGACAGACCAGGCGCAACTAACTGATTACGTATCTGCATGCAAGCTTCAGGATTATACAAATTAACCTCGTTCGCACCCCAGGATGCGCTAAACACGCGTAACCGACTTAGATATAACTTACTTACTAGAACACGACATTGTTTTTGATGCAAGGACAGAAGTTTAAGAAGAGGGAAGATTTTAATTTAATAAAATAATTATGTATACCGGGCGTGCCTAGCACACAATGGTCTTTCCACTTTACTCGTCCAAGATGAAAAAAGGGATATCTTCCTGTCAACTCGAGCACTATGTTCTATAAGACATGGTTATGGATAAATAAATACCTGTCTCAAAAAATAAAAAGGGACGCAGTCTCTGAAAGAAAGTTATTACGATTAATTAAACAAAAGAGAACACAGTGTTCTTAAAATATCTAAACCATGATAATAAATAAACACTTCCTAAACAAGGGATAAGGATACAGTAGTTAATAGTGTAAGTGAAACCTACAAATACCTATACCAACCGATTCGACATTATATCGGTATTAATAGGTACGTTCAGGATCTTTTTGCGCTTATGTTATACGGTGAAACGTGTGTTTGTATGTGATCTGCACCTCGTTCCAGGCGCTTTTTGCCAATGGCGTGTACAAAACATAAGCTGTTTTACGTAGAGCTAATTTGAATGCACCATTATTCAACTAAAACAATCAAAGCGAGTTTTTAACTGAGAAGCGCATTCCTGAGCTTGATCAACCTTTGTAGTTATCAGATCTAGCACCGTGTGACTACCTACTACCTATTGCCAAAAAAGAAAAGTGCATTAAAAGTAGCACATTTTCAGCCTGTTCAACATATATAAGCAAAAACGGCAGATTGTTAAACAGGCTGACAACCAATGAGCAACGGCATTATTTATACAACGGAAGACGCGTATACAGTGGTGAATTGATACGGAAGGAGAGTATAAGTAGAAAGAGACAAAAGTTAAATATTAGTTTATTTGAAATAAATCACATATCTCCCACCAATCTCGTTATTTAATTGCACGCCTTGTATGTGGTCGCGTTCTACATATGTAAAGGGGCTTTTTAGATCATGTGCAAACATTCAACCAAGTATAAACTTCATTCAAACTTTAAAAATAAACAATAGTTCGAGTTATAACTTTTATTCAATGCCAAAGATTCGGTTAGCTCCTGAATCTTAAGTAAACTTCCTTCCCTCTTACAATCTATAATTACTGGTGACATTTATAGCGGGCGACGCTCCGAAGAATACGGTAATTAATAGACCATTAACAAGTGGTAATTACCCCAATAATTCTGCAATAACAATACTAAAGATGAGCTATAGGCTTTCATATTGTCAAATCTTATGCAGCATTTGGCAGTAAATTTGCTTACCCGCATTTCTGAAAGCTCCGGATCTGATGGCGACAGAGGAAAATTCATTAAAAAACACAACAGAATTAATCTCAAAGGATTTACTGTCAAGAGACAAAATTTAATTAATAAAAAACATTATTCTCAAAGCGCTACAACTATCGCGCTATTATGAGCTAAAGAATACAGCATTGTTAATTATTATCATAACGCTTAAATGCCAAAAGTACTTATCGAGAAATTAAACAAAGCTGAAGCGATTATGAAAATTCAATTATGTACTCCAATCTAAATAAGGCAGGGCTGTAGGTTAAGTTTGTTAACGATTGTCAAATGAATTCTTCATGTTTGCGAATTAAGTTACCATAGAGATATATGTTTAAACGATAGATATGTGTAAATAAACTCGCTAGCATTTTATTCAAATAATGAGCGTGTGGTATTCTGGCACAATACGGCTTTTTGTTGTATTACGCTGTAGAGCCTCTCTGGCGTATTTACACCGTTAACATAGTTTTATTTTGATCAGTTTATATCATTACTCAGTGCGATTTTATACAGGGTGGCTCAAAACTTGTGTAAAAGCAACAAGGTGATAAGAGTACTTCGAAGGAAAACAATGATACACTGGATTATTCGATTTCTCACAGTATAATTGTTACGGACCGCTTCGTGGCGTAGTTGGTTAGTATGCGTGTGACTACTATGCCCAAGGTCCAGGGTTTGAATTCCGACACGGTCCACTTAAAAAAATGTTAGGCAAGCATTTATCACAAAAATACGCCCTTGTTCGGATGAGAGGTAAAATGTAGGTGCTAGTCATAAGTGTTGTCACGCACCTAAAGATCCCTATTTTGCTTAGAACAGCAAGGGTTTGGCAAAATTCAAATTTTCAAGTAAAAAAACTTGCTTCCTGGCCAATGTAGCGCCTTCGGGTGGAACATTGGGAAATCAAATGTAGCGGTATAAATGTTAGGATCATTATTGTGATTATTTAAAAATCGTTTCCTTAATTGTTCATTTATGATTTCGAAGTAACTGAGCTGCCTAATGGGATATGTGTTTAAAAATCTTTTAAAAGTTTTGGTTTTATATCAGTCATTCATATAATTTATTTGCTTTGTACAGCTTTTTGATTTTACATCAATTACGCTCGTACAAGCATATACTTAAATGCATAATGAAAACTAATAACTGTTTTTAAGTTCATCGTCATTATCATCGTCACTAGATCTTCATGAAACTGATCAGGCGCGTACCTTCGTTGTTTCCTATTTTGAGCTAACCTATACGTTTACCTGAAATTCTCACAGCCTACATTTTTCACTATCTGCGTGCCATAATCCGATCCAGGTCTATTTTTACTCTCTCTTTTTTATCTCTGCTTATAGTATATCCCGCAATATTCCCCAATTGCCTTAGAACGTGTCCTGTATATTTCTTCTATTCTTTTTGTTGTACACAAATATTTTTCTTACCCTACGATTTTTAAAACCTCTTTGTTATTATATTTGTTTGCCCATGCTATCGACATCATACATCTGAAGCACCATATTCCAAAAGGTTTATACCTTTTTTCAGTCTGCTTCCCCTACTGTCCGTCCCATTGTCCTTGTTTCTATGTTTGTTGTCTTCGAGCATAGTCGCTGCTCTATCTTGTTAGATACAGCTCGGTTCCTCTTCTATTATTTTTTAAATATATACTCTATTTCACCGATATTCAGTGGTATGTGAAGGGGTAACACCTGCGGCTACCACGATTCGCATCACTTAAATGTTCCTCAAATTGTTCCAATAAATCCAACATTAGTTTAGAATATTGCATAATAATCATCAACATAAAGTACAATTATTTTATTTTCATTAGGTTTTCCGTCTTGGAACTGGTTGGAAACGACCCTCCATTGATTTCTATTCTGAGCTAGCCTACATGCGTTATCTATCCCCCGATTTATGTATGTATAACGAAATAGAAATAATTAGGAATTGTTAAAGAAATTATTAAGTCGAGTGCAACAATGTAATACAAGGATAAACCAGAAAGGTTATTAACAGTTCATGAGATTGGATGCAATACATTGTATCCAGACGATAGTGATACTGCAGGTGGCAGGTCACAGATGGTTAAGATACCGTGATTACCTAGAAAAAAATATTGTTACAATATATTAATGAATAGAGTTAAGAATACGCAGACATGAGCTCTGCAAGTTCCCACAGAATTGTGAGGGGCAGGGACAACATAAATAGTCCGGGAACCCAGATTACGGCAGTCTGTCAGTCATAAACACTTTCGCTTTAGCATTGCACTTTGCTTAAGGCTACTCACTCACATTAGTCTATTAATTATTTTTTTGATTTAGTTTAATTTAATTCAAGATTGTCAAAATTTCATGTTAAGCTCTGTTTAACCAAATAAATTTATTACAAGGTTTTGGTGAAATTTTTAAAAAGACCGCTTCCAAGGCCCGAAACGTAACTCAAGTTTCCCTGTAATTCCCACAGCCTACTTCTTTGACTATCTGTGGGCAATAGTCTAACTTAGGTTTACTGTTTCCCCTCTTCTTACCTTTCTCTGCTTCTAATATATTTCGCACTATTACCTCATGCCTTAGTATATGGCCTATCTTTCTATCTCTCATGTTTGTAGTTTTCCACATATTTCGTTCTTCCCCTACCATTTCTAGAACCTCGTTGTTCTTAACTTTGACTGTCAATTATATTTTCATCAACGTCTGTACGAGACGCCACTGGAGTGGAGATAGATTATCCTCCTTTATAAGGACCAGGGCGTTTAAATCAACGCTGTCTAATCTTTTGGACTTATACCAATGGCTGCGTTGGTATAACTGAGGCAAATATTCGCTATGCCAGTGGTTCCAAAAAGCTTGCTGCATGGCTTGTATGAGCTGCCATCGAGACAAGCGGGACAAGGAAATTTGAGACAAATCAGGATCTGGGGCGGATGTTAAAGGTTCGAGGGTGAAAAAGTGAGCAGGGGTCAAGAAGCGAAGATCGTTATGGTCTTCGCTTATGCTGCAGAGAGGTCGGGAATTTAACACGGCCTCTATTTGAATGGTAGGTATTTGAAAATCTTCAAAAGTCAAAATTTGAAGACCAAACAAGTCCGAACAGGTGGGTTTTAACGGCCTTAACAGCATTCTCGCACATGCCTCCAAAGTGGGGAGCAGAGGAGGGTTAAAATGCTATGAAATGAGTTGGGAATCCGCACAGGTACGGGAATAATCTTGTAGCTGGCGATCAGCACCTACAAAATTAGTACCGCAGTCGCTGTAACTGTTTTGACCACGATCTCGGTGGGCTATATATCGGCAAAGGCAATCAATAACCGAGTCGGAGAAAAGACCTGAAATGACTTCTAAATGTATAGCCTTAGTCCCTAAATAGATAATAATACTAAAGTATGCCTTATTGTGTTGTTGCCTCTACAACGAGGCATAGTGATTGTAAAGAGTTCGGCAAAATCAATACCAATAGAGCTAAACGGTTTAGCCTGAGAAATTCTACAATTAGGTAAGTTTCCCATTATAAGGGTAAAAAGAACTGGTTTAGTCCGGTAGCACCGGTAACATTTGGAGAGTATCCTTCGAATCGCACGACGAGAAAAAATAATCCAAAAGTTTTTTGGATTAAATATAATGGTATTTACTCCTGCATGAAGGTTATATTGATGTACTTGTTCAATCAGGAGGTCAGTTATACGATGATCATTAGGTAGCAATGCAGGATGTTTGGTGCCGGCAGGAAGACTAGAATGTGCCAACTGGCCGCCGACTCTTAAAATGTTAAAGTCGTCAAGGAATAGTTCTCAACGCTGTAAATATTTGGGTAGTGGTTCGTCTTGACGTAATAAGTTTATTTCGGATTTAAAACATGAAAATTGTTCGGTTTTAATTATAATCATTAAAGCTTGATGTAACTTTTCAGCAGTTAGAGATAGTGAAGCAATACTTGCCTACAGTAACCGATAATGCCTTGTATTTTTCGAAGGTACGAAAATTTCTCTAAATTATTATCAATCTATAAATAATTAACAATAGTGAAGCAAACAATATGTTTCACTTCAGAAGCCGCTTCGGGCAAACATGTTACAGATGGGTTAGGAGGCCAATTCTCCTCATTCAAGGATCAGAAAAGAGGTCCTGCCTACCATAACGCATATGATGATGGCGCTGCAGGAAACAATCCTCTGCAGGATTGTCGCTGGAACGGACATATCCACAGAGATCGGGAGAGACTCGGTCTTAAATGTAGCTAACACCGGATAGCAACAAAAGCTTTTAATTGATAGGGCACGGATCGGATGTACATATTCAAAGGTTGTGAAACTCGTTAAAGCGGTTTTTAAGGTTAATAATCAAGTCATCTTTACTTTGTGCTCTAATTAGTAAAGTTTTAATATCCTTTCGTTTTGAATAATACTGTATAACGCTGGCGCCTATAAATTCATCGTCTTGGAACAAAGAGGTTTTTCACACTAAACTATGCTGATTTATAAAAAGAAAATTCCTGCGTTGGTTCAAGTTAATGTGTGAGTAAGACAATTTTACATATGCTAGATAAAGAGAAAATCAAAAAAAGTAGTTTTAAATTGCAGTCTTAATTCATTTGCTAAGTTCTGTCGAAAGTAATTTTGTTGTGTATGTAGGGAAGGTATTTTTTTTGGCTTTTCAAGTTACCATCAAAACGGATTACATGAAAACCTGAGTAGTTACAGTTAGCCTTTGCAAAATAAGTTATTGAACTGATTAACGTGATTAGTGAATGAAGTTCAGAATAACACCCTACCAGGTTGGTTTTTCTTAATTTTAGAAACAATTGGTTCCCATAGACAACTTTGTGTTGGAAAAAAGTTATGTTAATAAAGAAAATCAAAGTATCTAGCAAAGTCCCAAAAGTCTAGTAGGAGCTGGTTAGAATGAATTGGGTCCAGAATATCATTGATTTCAATTGTTTTTCAATATATCTACGGCCAATGAACCCTCGTGTATTTATAATGCAACTCTGAAATTATTACCTACAGTGACCATATATTAATAAACGTTTTTCTTCTTTAAAAATTTGTAAAAGTAATTATAAAAGCAATTTTGTTCGCCGGAAACGTTTTCCATTAATCTGTGTAATTTCGCAGATTTTTGTTTTTTTGCTTACGAATGTTTATATGTAGTTGTTATTAAAGCATAATTATGTCATAGAGTAAAAATATTCATGTATTGGTGTTTTTCACAACTAATGTAAAGATAATTTTTCAGCCTATATGCAATGAATTATATTACAACTACCTAGAGACGTCATTAATATACAGGTAAATTGGCATTTGATTTTGAAAACCTTTACAGCTAGCATTTTTAAATAGGTATATTAATGTCCTAACTGCCAACGTTAATTTTAGGTTGGTTTTGGCATTTGTGTACTTTATTGTTCCTCGTGTGAAACGTAGTCCAGAATCACTTTCCTGATCACAAGTTTTCGAGATTAGATGGCGTCCAAGATAAATCCCTATTAAAACTGGCATTTTCCATACAACAGCATTCTTCCCACCGAGTTAGTCGGCAATAATTCTTGTTAGTACGTAATATTCTAATTATTGTTTGGATCAAAAGATAGGGGAGGTACACAAAATTGTAATGTGCCAGTTCGTTAAATTGAATTTTAATTGTGACTTTGGCGTGTAAGGCAATTATTTGATGCAATGCGCACAATTCTAAGGAACAATTGAGGTAAACTGGAGACCTTTATAAGCAGTCTCACAGAGCCGTCGTGACAATTAAGGTGTTAATGTTATAACATTTAGTTACAATTTTTACATGCACAATGAACCAAAATAAGGATAAGCTCCTCTAATGGAAACCGCAGCGATTTCAGTGCCTATTACCTTATGTGGATCATACAACAGAAGCGTCGAAAGCACTAGTTGTAGATTTGCACCTGTTGTCGTTTATCCAAACGCAAATATTCGCGCCGCCTTAAAACGTCTATTTCATGGAGCTTACTTTGCTATGGAAGGAGAAATTCTCACATAAAAAGTAAATAGTTTGTAAAACTCATCTTCTTTACCTTCGTACAGAGACGATTTAATTCAGAGCTCCGTTATTTCCATAGTAAGTAAAACTATATTTTAACACTAAAGTTTTGAAGTGCTATTGTTCCTGGGCTTTATGGCATTTACAAATGCTACATCGGAATTTACACCTGAAACATTAGTAAAGCAAAAATACTCATACTTGATATATATAAGAAATGGAAACTGGTCTGTCTGTATTATAAAGCGGTCGAATGCTTGGTGAAATTTCCCAAAATGAAAAAGTAAACGATTTAGAAGGAAACATATTACGTTCATTTAAAGGGTAGCATTTACTCAGGGTTTCAATACGTTCATTACACGGGTTAACGAGGAATTTCAACAAATGAACAGCAATTAACAAATAACATCTGTAGCATTAATTAAAACCTTAAAGGAAAGTTTTGCACATCTGTTAATTGGACATAAAAGGTAGGCAATCGTTTCCAGAACATTAGTAAGATTAGAAAGTGCTCGTTGTAAAAAGTTTACTAGCTCAAAGACCGCCAGGAAGGTTGAGTGCTGAATCTTTCCAATGTAAATATTACGTTTTCAGTCAAATCTAATACTCCTTCTGTCCGAAAATATTATATACATTTGAACGAAAACTGAGATTATGTAAAGTTTCGGAAGTAATTTATAATAATCATGAAATTGGCATCATTGAAATTGACAGCTAAATGACCACAATTACTTCTTAGTAAGTTAGATTTTGAAGATCAATGATTTGTTTTTTAATAAAAATTAAATATTCTCCGCCGTAGTTTCAAAATGGAAAATTTTAATTAAGATAATGCTTATTTCTAAAAAAAAGTTACCAAATCGAAGCAATTAACTAATGAACGTCTTTGTGTCTTGGAACAGTAATTGCAGATATGGAAAAACAAAAAATAGAACACCGTTCTATTATAAAGTTGCAACTGCATTTCATATAAGTCGTTTGTTTATAAGTAGAATCTAGCACACAGCACAAATTCAATACAGCAAGGGTAAAATTTGTACGGATGTTTCTTCAAAAAATGAAAACATCGAAGGAAACAAAAATATCTCTCTTTAAATTTAGCTAAAATAAGAAAATTTCATTAAATCGTTCAGGAACGATTCCTAAAAGTGATCTTTGGTCAATTCGTGACTGAATATTTTGCGCCGGTGTTTACCGTCTAAGGTCTCCTTCTTCCTCCACCACAATTCCTTTTCAGACCCTTTCGCTCGGCCCTGCTTTTACAGCTGCCTAATGAGCACCAACAAATACGTTCGCTCTTGCGTTCTTGTGCTTCGCTTTCAAAACCGTTCGCCCATGCGCTCTCGCGCTTCTACCTTTTCGAATAATTTGTTCGCCACGCTTTCTCACGCTGGAAGCTAATCTTCTCGAGAAATTTCTTCGACCACGCGTTCTCGTTTTGTATTCGAAGGTTCTAAATCTATATCATATTTCGGACAAATTAGAAATTTAAATTTATACTATATTTTCAGATTGAGGGAGTAATATTTTGAAAGTTTACACACACGCAACTAAGCACTACAAAAATTATTTCAGGTATATATAGTAAATATGTACGTAGACCATAGACATATAGTAATTTATTATTTGTTTCTTGTAAGCTTATTTAGGTAATTGTAGTTCAAACAAGCAACCATACTATAACTTTTATAAACTTATAACCTAAAACAGCTATCTCAAGAGAGCTTTGTTAATATTTACAAGACTTTACTACACAAACCACGACGATTATGTTGTGAAGAACTATAAAAATACATATAATGAATCATTGTGGCTATTCTCAAGGTTGCCTTATTTGCGAGCACATACGTATTCGACTTTTACTAACGACCTTAAAATTTAAGAGTAAATGCTTTTTTGTCTATTATGTGTCAACAAAGAAGCAGAAGTGGAATCTATGTATACGAGAGGAAATGCAATTAATTCAATTTTCCAGTTATTTTTCTCGACACCTAGATTTAACAAGAACGAAAACAATTGTGATATTAGTTACGTGCAACTTCCGTAAATGCCTTCCCATTAAAAACATGCTTGTAGAACTGTTGTAAAAAATAAGGACATCATTATAAAAAGAGATATTTTGACTAACAGCCAATAGAAATGATACTATTTCGAAATGTAAAATTTTAACAGGTTGTTGTTTTAAAGGTGTTATTGTGACTATAATTTAATTGAAAGAATGTTTGTTGAACTGCTATTTAGTAGAAAGGGTGTTTATACGGAGCTACTTCTCTATTGATTGCCTTTGGCTTGCCAAATAATTTTGTAACTTCAAAAATATTTTATTTGAAGTTTAGCTCGGCCATTTGGTTAAAAGTACGGAATGGGTTTTGAAATTTTCAATTCTCTTCCGTTTCTTTTTTAATTGAAAACATGTCAAATTGTGTTTTTAATGACAAACCCTGCATATTCTACATTTTTATGTGTGAAATATGCTGCTTTTAGAAATATTAAAATCTTTTGTTATATACATTTACATTTAATAGTAAGGAATACCAATAACATAAAAGTATACGATACATTAGAAAATAATATAAGTTTTATTTTATTTTAAAGTAAAAATGTGTTATTGTTTTCTTTATATCCTTTACATACTTCTAAGATGGCAATAAAACTTATATAATCTACTTCTATAGATACATCTGATGTATTATTAACACCTAAAAAAATTTGTCATGCAACTACCACTGAATTATAACAAATTCCCGAAATCACAGAGACTTTTTGTCCGCAAAGTCTAATGTCTTGCAAATGATATAGGCGTTGTCAAATCAAAATCACTAGATGATTACGGTTTAATAGAAAATAAACATTAGAGCTATTTACGTATTACAACGACATCTAATTAACGAGAATTAAAACATTCAACGAATAGGATCATACGCTTTTAAAATGCAGCCCAAATCATTGGTACATGGCATACGTGCAGTTTACCAAGTTTAACACAAGAGATGGAATGAAAATTGTTGGAACAAATGTAACATCACTTGAATTACAAATTATGAATAACAGTAGATTTACTTAGCAAGAGTGATTTTGATTTTTCAGTGAAACGGTGAGGAGTGAAAATAAATACAGTGCTTCGATTAAGTAAGAATTAAGAATATTTAATGTCGAAAAGTGAAATTGAAGCGTAGTTCGACTTAGTCGATTGGAAGTCGTAAATAGAATTTGCGTGTTTGAATTGTTTTAGTAGTATGACTGTTCTATATCTCTTTAGCAACTCCCAAAGTAGTTAGCGAACCGCCCTAAGCAGATTTTGAACACCACACTGAGTAGCATTCCGAGGATCATTTATGTGCAATGCCTAGATTTCAAAATCGTTTAAATATAAAACTTTAGATAGTACTGGAAACACTTCTTTGATGATTAATGCTTTCACTGAGAATATATGTTTTAGTCTAATTGGTTTGATACTGCTAGAATGTAATTTTTGCAGCTTGAGTTCTGAATTTAAGCTGGGTGTCAGTTCTATGTAAATTGTTTGAGGATTAATTCTTGAAATAGACGCCCATAAACCGTTTATTAATCACGAAAGTTCTAGAACTTAGACTCCAAATGCGTTCCTTATGCTTTGTAAACGCAATAAAGTCATTGTATTTTTACAATAATTAAAGCGCATATTCTATGCACGAAAAGTGTGTTTTTATAATAAATGAAAATGAGTTTTTACTAAGTACAGAATGATTTTACTTACACAAAATCTTCTGAAGAGTAATTGTTTATGCATATGGCGGAAGTATTGGGCGTTTATACTTTGCTAGTGCAATAAGATTTGTGTTCTTAATAATTGTAAAAAGAGAAGTGTTCTAACGCATGCTCTACACACAGAAAATTTATTTAGTATTTTAATTAATAAACTTCGTTAATAAATGCAATATTGATATTGTTCTCATGCGAAGACGCCAAATAGCCATGCATTTCATCTCTTAGTAATGAAAGCTCGTTTTTCGGGATTCCTCAACGATTAATTTGCACAAGGCTTACAGTGTTATATTAGGTTTGTGATCTTTTTACAGTCCGCCCCTAATGTAATACACAGAAAATTAATCACATAATTAATAAGGGCTTTGTCTTTTAATGGCAAAGAAGTGCGTTATTTTAAACAGGGTGGAACCATTATATATTCGGAAATTTCAATTTTTTCATCTTTCTTCTATTTGGGTGGGTTTTATTAAAATTTCCGAATATTTAATGGTTCCACCCTGTATAAAATAAACGTATTACTTTACCATTCTTTACCAATAAATATATATATATATATATATATATATATGATTTATGTAATTTATATTGTTAACGATCTTTAGTGTTAATTTAAAATGATAGCTTGTGGGTTATAGGTCTACTGGAAATAACTACCCTTCTCTAATACCTAAATTTTCGCAAATATTATATGCTTGATCACAGGTTTAACTAAAAATATATAAACACTAATTAATGCTACAAGTATGACAACTTTCAGCTACTCACAATCAGGTTTGTTTTAATATGATTGAACATGAAATTATTATGTAATAATTAAATATTTAAAATACCTTTTTTAAAATGGTAAAAAATTTTGTAATATAGAAAAACTAAAATATTAGTTTGGCAGAATTTCAAAAACTTGATTAATACTATCTTGGATTTATATGTATGTATAGGTAGGTGCGTGTGTAAGTAGGAGCAGGTGCCTAATTGTGTGTTTGAGTGTGTGTGTGCGCGCGCTGTGTGTGTGTGCGTGCGTGCGTGTGCGTGCGTGCGTGCGTGCGTGCGTGCGTGCGTGTGTGCGTGCGTGCGTGCGTACGTGCGTGCGTGGGTGTGTGACTGTCAATATGTGTCTGTTCCCAAGTAATGTAAAGGTTACCATATTTGAGGGTATCTTTATATAATCCTTAAGTATCCAAAGTTTTGTAGAAACTTATTTATTGGAATTGAATTTTAGGTTTAAGAGATATGCGTATATAGAACTAAAATCTCCAATATTACTTTTTTTGTTCATAGATTTTGTATTCTTATAAATATGACATATTTCCATGAAAGTTCTTTTGAAAGTATTGTTTTCTATTTGAATGATATTTGGGCTGTTGAAATTCAATTTATGTCCGTCATTAAGTGTAGCTAATGCACATGTTTTAGGTTTAGTATGAATATCACTTTTATGTTGTGTAATTCTTTGTTTCAAATTTTGAGACGTTTGACCAATGTATGAAAGATCATAATCTAAACGCTTTATTTTGTAAATAACGTTTCTTTGTAATACTTGAGAATTTTTGTCTTTAATTTTTGAAAATATATTACCAACACTAGTCACATTCTTTTTTGCAATTTTGATGTTATGGTTTTTAAACATTTTTGTTAATTTTGGTGTTAAATTTTTTAAATAGGCAAATAAGACTGAGTAGTATCCTAAAAAATAATAATTATCCTAAGACTTTAGTTAATAAATTATTATATAATCAAAGATCGGAAAAATTTAACTGTAGATGTACAAAATTTATAAATGGTGATATAAACCAAATTCACGCTTCTTTGCCTTATTTAAAAAATTTAACACACAAACACACCACACACACACACACGCACACACACACACACACACACATACACTCAAATACACAATTAGGCATCTCCTCCTACTTATACATGCACCTATACATACATATAAATCCAGGATGGTAAAATCAAATTTTTGAAATTCTGCATAACCAATATTTTACTATTTCTATATTACAAAAATGTTTACTATTTTAAAAAAGCTATTTTCAATATTTAATGTATACATAATAATTTCATGTTTAATCATATTTATGACCAACCTCGTTGTGAGTAGCATTAATCAGTGTCTATATATTTTTAGTTAAACCTGTGATCAAGCATAAAATATATATTCAAAAATTTAGGTATTAAAGAAGAGTAATTATTTCCAGTAGACTTATAAACCTATAAACAAAGACGAGTTGCATATGTCGCAAACAAGTGGATCGCGTTAACCAAGTACTAAAACGCGACGATTTTAAACGCTAATGTGGAATTCTTAAAAAATTACATCAAATAGGAGCGTGTACTTTGGAATGGAATTCCATACCAAGCTCGAAATTACTAGAATATAGATAAATTGTATATAAACGAGAGATTTTATTAAAATGTTTATTCATTTATAAATTTAATCGCGAACATGTTACGTTGAGAAAAGAATTTCGAAGTTATTGTTTTAAAGTATGCAATGCGCATACTGTAACTAATATTTACCATGGAACAGTGAATAAAGAAGTAAAGTTGAACGTAACCTGCACGGAAATATGAAAATTGATAAATACTATTATTTGATCTTATTAAATACAATGAAGATGGGAATTGGTTTGATATAAAAAGCTATTTAAAATTTTTTTGAATAATCAAACCGAGGATGTACATTGGTGTCTATATGGAAATGTAAGTAATATGTAGATTTTGTAAACTGGGATTCGACGTCAATTAAAATATAGTAGCCGAAAATATTTAATACCGATGATTACAAATTGGAAAAGCCTTTCGTGGATTTTTGCAAGTACAATTTTTTTAAGAAATATTGTTTGTAACTGATATTTGAGTATTTGTCATTTAAATCTAAACTGGAATAAGTCCTAATTATATAATATTTTTTTGTAAGAGTATTTACCAGGAAGGTTTATGATCGGAGTTCAAAACACTTTGACCTTTTAATAGATTACCTGTCAAGGATTTTTTTAGCCAAACAAACCCTACAAGCGTGGGAATCAAAACCAGATAAACTATCCATAAGACAAAAGATTTTAGTTCTGTGAATTGTAAGCAACATAAGGTGAGAAATATTTTTAAGCAAACAAGTTTATGTTTGAAAGAAATGATGTTGTAAATGTTCTATATGTTTCTGTATGAGAGAAAATATTTCATACTGTATAAATGCTTTGTAATATTGCTGTTTGATTTCATCTTGAAAAATCCGACATTTCCGTTGAACTAGCCAGGCATAGTTAGAAAGGAAGGTAAGTCAACAATTTCAAATTTTACAATTTGCTGTATCTGTATCACACAGCATTTTTTTAGCGGCGCATCAAAGCGAGGCGTTGTCACAGCACTTCTAATGACGCTCCAACATGCGGCGTTGTCTCTGCAATATATATATATATATATATATATATATATATATATATATTGCCGTGGATCTATCGGGAGAACTCTGTAGTTTCGAAAATTAATTTATACAAAAATCGAAAATTTCACCAAAAATAAAAAAAATTCAAAAAAAATAATTTCTTACCCAGATTCCTCTCTTCCTCGGTTGAATTGCTTTCTTCAACTGCTTCCGACTAGCTCAGTTGGACCTCCTCTTGGATACCTAGATTCACTATTATGCTTTGCATCGTTCACGCACACTCTCAATAAAACCACAAAATACAACAATCATACAATCTTTTATTTATCACTATTTACAAATAAAATTCAATATTATCCACATTTCAGTGATCAAGTTACACCTCCATAAATCCTATTTTGTAATGTCCTGTATTTTAATTTAAATTATCAAACACATAGAATGTACCCGGAGTAAATGGGCCCTGAATAATATCTTATTTCTCATTCTTTCTTTATAATTTATTTTAAATCTACGTAAACTCTGGAGTATGGTGAGCTCATGATAACCCAGTTAATTATGAATAATGTATGCCCTTATACTTCGCATACTCTTGCAACAAACAAAAAAACAAACCAATGTACTCTTTACAAAATTTAACCTGCTGATGGAACGTTAATAAGCTTTATATACACCTTTAGATTTCTATTTAAATACCATAATAAAGTTAGTTATACGTATTATTTTCAATACGCAAAATAATGTACAATACCTTCAAAATTCACTCTCATACGTCACCCAATATTCATAGTTCCATAGTTTATAACAACACAATTTTAAAGCGATACCTGGAATTTCTAGAAGATCTCTGCTCCGTTGACGCTGCCGTATATTTGCTTCTTTCTGCTCTGCAGGCCGCTTCTAGCTATTAGTAAAAGAACCCCATTTAAGTTGAGCTGCTTAGGCTGCCTTCACGGTGTATCCAATTTCCAATTCCAAATTAATTATACTTCTTTCATAATTATTTAATTAAATCCACGTTACATAACGTCACTACACGAGCTTGTTAAAAAAATATACGTGACACCTCAATAAATTTTAAACTCGGCACAATTCGCGTACAAATTATGAGGCTAACACCGTGCTATATAATTTAAAATAATTTTTTATACTTACAAGCTCGTGGTAACTTTTGTACGTAGTCTGAAGCGATCAAAATACTAAGGGCTTTTATTATATTTTGAAAAGGTATTTATACAATTTCCGATGCCACCTCTTGGCCGCATTTCACGCAAAGTCCTTCATTTACAATAACACGTTCTTAAAATTTTGGTTCAACCGATTTCTAAATCCTCAAAATTCAGCGCGTCGTTACGATATTTTCTGAAAATTAATATTCAATATTCCCGTGTCTTGTCTGATGTGCGACTAACGATATCGACCAATAGTCTATGCATTGACGTTTTACAAATTTCGCCTATACTAACGCTGTCCCTTGCTTATGCATATTCTACGTCTCTTACTAACTTTGTTTGAGTGGTAGAAATCGATATTCCTGACCATCTGCTATCTAACCCACGTGGACGTGCTTTAAATAACCCCTTATTAGTGTTTCATGCGAAAACATCCGACCGTTTACTCGATATTCTTTGAAACTTGTTTATTATCTATAAAAATAAGTGGAACTTGACATTTAGAAACCTGCAGGTGTTAAATTTTAACGAACGTTTTAAATAACATTTCTACGAGTTGGATTTTCAGCGTATTTCAACCCAACCGATATATTTGTTTGTTAGCAACGCGTTTCACCTTGGTATTATTGATTTTTACACGCTTTAATGCATATTATACGTAAATAACCGTTCAATTAAACTCAATTAAATTAATCAATTAATGGCATTGGCTTCTACAATTTATTTCTTTTTGCAAACCTACTAAATTTTAATCATTATTTGTAAAATTTTGTTAATACCTGTTACTTAAAAATGAACTAACTAGAATAAATTTTGCAAGTAAATTGTGGTTGTTTCCTTTATACAGGGTGTTTTGAAATTATTTGTTTATACGTAGATTTGGCCCTTTAAAACCACTACAATATATATATATATATATATATATATATATATAACTATTTAGAAATCTTGTGGGTTTATTTCGTCCAAATACAATATTTATGTAAATGTTATTTTAACTGACGTTTCGGAAAATATATTTCTTTAAACTTAGTTTTGAAATTTATTTTAAAAGTTACAATATTTGGAGAATTTCTTATATTTAAACTTACATTTACTTGGCATATGATTGTTAATGTTATAATAAGGTCTTATGAAATTTGTACATTATTTTGTTTTCATAGAATATGCTATACTAACTAGGTTCTAATACTAAATTTCTAACAGATAATTATAATTGGAAGTTTAAAATATAAAATTTGAAAGCATTGCGAAAGAAAAAATTGTTGTTAAATAATAATAATATACTATAAACGTTAATAATACTTTTATTTGTATCTAATTTTAATTTAACTTCGATTGTATATATGTGGGTAATACTGTCTGAGTGTGGTGGATAATAAATGTGTCTTTTTAATGTATGTAGCAGTTTTATGATTATTTTAAATAGATTAAGTGGTAGGTTAATTATAAATTATTAAAAGAGAACAGAAATGCATAACTTTTGTTTAAGTTATCTATATCGTTTCTAAAATTAATAGTGTTCGGTTGTTTTTGCATATGGTAGCTTTCTAGAAATAGTCTATTTTTATATGTTTTTTCTATGTAATATTTTTGTATTGTCAAAGTCTGCTTGGTGGTGATAATCATTTAAATGGATAGATAAAGCACAAGATCGTTTATTAGTTTTTGATCACTTTAGTGTTGTGTAATTCTATTACTCAACCACTCTTTGGCCCGACCTATATATTGTTTGGAGCAACTGCAGGGGATATTATATATGAGTAAAAGTGCATTTGATGTTATTTTCATATTTAGTTGAAATTTTTATTTTTGAAGTTTGTAACATTTTTATTAAAGACGGTATTAGTTGTTGTATGTATGGTAGTGTTATATATTTAATAGGCTGAGACTGTATATTTCTAGGCTGTGACTGTTTTGTTTGGTAAATCAATCTATTGGTTGATTCTTTAGGGTATCCATTGCTTAATAGTGTTTGTTATAGATGTTTAAGATTTGCTTTAAGTAAAATCGGACTAGAAGTTTTTGTAATTCTTTCTTTTAATGTTAAGGCAGTATTAATTTTGTGGTTAAAGGAGTGGTTTGAGTTGAAATTTAGATAGCGGCCTGAATTTGTAGGTTTCTTGTATATATCAAATATAAGTTTATTATCAGAATCTCTAATAACCATTGTATCTAAAAAATTTATTTTTCTATTATTTTCAATGTCAATGGTAAACTGTAGTTTTGGATGAAATTTGTTAAATACCGTAGAAGTTTCTTCAATTTTGTCTTTTGGAACACAACAAATTATGTCATCTACGTATTTTACAATAAATTCTAGTTGAAAGGATAACTGTGGTTTTATAGTTTCGATCAATTTGTCCATAACTAATCGAGCAAGAATTGGTGAGATCGGGGAAACCATGGGTGTTCCAGATATTTGTTGATAAAATTGATTTTGAAATGTAAAGTGTGTATTGTTAATTACTAAATATATACTGCTAATAAATAGGTTAAGTAAAAATTTACAATGTTTTTCAATTACATTCCACTTTTCTTTCAAAATACTAATAATTAATTCTGTCCGTATGTTGACGTCTAATGATATTAAAATGTATTCGTTAGGAATAGCATAATTTGTATAGCGTTTGACAAATGTGAAAGAATCTTTGATGTTATAACCAGCCGCGGCTACTCCATGGGGGCTCAAAGGCTAGAGCGCCCCAGGTTATTTTAAGGAATAGGTACCGTAAATAAACTTCTCGGCATAAATTAATTCATCGTAAAATGATTACTCAAAACTAGAGATCGAATGCATAAATGCTTTCAGCCCGGCATTTTTAAGTGGTCTCAGTAAATAAATTATAAATGCTACGTTTACAATGAAAATGATGTATGATGTCGGAAACAGATATGAATAGTAAACATATCCCACCGTCGTCCTTTCGTAAGCAACCACATCTAACCGTTTTAATGAAAATTAACACCAAAATGCATATAATTCTTTTAAGATTTGTGGTTTAAATGATCAAATGTAACACTAATATTAATATTTTAAAATTATTTAAAACAATTACGTTTCTCACTATATTCATTTTACATCCTAATACCCTACATTTAATCAATAATAAATAAATACCTGTCCTAGATTTTTCGACAGTGCTCTCTTCACGTAAACAAAACTCGTTGATTCTCCTTAGGACATAAGTGAGGGCTCAATTCTATTGAGCCCAGCTTCAATGTAAATCTTATAGGAAATCGAACGACGACGAATTCTGTCCAACGCAAATAATAACAGCTTCAGATAGCTTTAACAGGGCTCTCGTCATTAGAGCCCTTACCCTCAGTACTGTTGGTATTTCAAGGCGTGTGTGTTGTTGTCGGGTACTAATTTGCGTGAGCGTAGAGATTATTTCACTTGTTTTCGTTGAAAATAAAGACCATGTCTTGTTCTGTGAGTGTGGTCGTAGTGTATAATTTTTCAACCAAATTTACGAAGTAAGTTAGGTTAATATAATCGCTACGTCGTCGTCGTCGCCGCCGTCGCCGCCGTCGTCCGTTGCCATATTCCCATAATGATACAATAAATGATATATATGTACCTTGTTTAGTTTTTTACGCTGATTATAAATATACTTTACACTTTTCGATATCTCATTTAGTTTTCGAGATAATCGAATTTATTTGAGAAATGTTAACAGTACAAATTAATATAAACTTTAATAGATATCTAAATGATTCTTATTATTATTTCGGCTTCAGTATCACATTATATAATTTTTGTGCAAAAGAAGATCAATTAGTTCGCGAGCCTTTAGCTGTAGTTCATTGCGCTGAAAATGGCAGGGATGTGATACATGGAGGCTGAAGATATTCCAACCGTACATCAAACTGACTTATTCGGAGGAATCACAATACCCGGGACTAATCACAGAATATATGTTAACAATTTTAATTAATTATTCTCTATTTTTCTGTTTGTTTGAGTGGTACTGGAAGTTTATATCATTAAGTAGTCCGACTTAAACTTGATTAAAACAATAAAATTTATTAATTTATATTTATAATAATAATAAAATTTTGTTTAACATTTAAGTACTAGTTATTTAATTTGAAATATATAATTTCCTTTTATAAAATTTCCGAAAGTTTGGTTGTAAGGCGTACATGCGTTTTAAATTTTTTTGATTATTATTTTGAATTATTCAAGATGACTGAAAATAATATTCGTAATATAGTCGAAATTAAATTTAAAACTTTTCATTAGCAGAAAAGGTGAAAATTAAGAACATAGGCCGTCCGACACCGGATTTAAATATGAAATAGATAGAAACGGTTGGAAATCGCAGTTTCACAATGCATTTTTCAAAGAAATTTATAAAAAATGTCAGTGGATTTCTGGATGCTCTCGATCGAATGCTCTATTTTGTTTTCTTTGCCATTGATTTTATTGTGACGGAATGGACAAAACATGTTTGGAATAAGAATTTAGAGATCTGAAGCATATAAACGATAAAATAAAAAAGCATGAAATTAGCAAGCACCATATAAAGTCTTGCACGGATTTGACTATGCTAGGCTCCGTGAACATTGCGGTTCAGTTAAATTCCGCATATAGGCAGAACATTATGAAGCATATTGAGCAGGTGACTAAAAATAGATACATTTTAAAAAAAAATTATCAATTGTATTAAATTTTGTGGAAAGTTGGAATTGTCATTGAGAGGACACAATGAAAAAGAAGATTCCGAAAACCGTGGAATTTTGTTAGAATTAATTGATTTTACTTCGGAATTGGATGTAATTTTAAAAGAACATTTACACAAAGCGATTGTATTTAAAGGTACATCTAAAAGTATGCAAAACGAGATTTTAGAAAGTATGCTTGCAGTGTGTCGTCAAGAAATTCAAGATCAAATTAAAGGTAGTAAATTTTTGGCAATTCAGTGCGATGGGACGACTGACATTTCAAATCAATGCCAAATGGTAATTATAGTTAGATATTTCTACAGTGGAAATATTTATGAGAGATTTTGGACATTTCTACGAGTAATAGATAAAACAGCTAACGGTTTAACGGAGTGTATTGAGCAGGAAATAGATAAATTAATATTAAACTCGCCATCTAAACTAATCGCTCAAACTTATAACGGTACAAATGTTATGAGTGGTTCTGCTAGTGAAATTCAGTCAAAAATAAAACTTAAATATAAAAATGCCCATTTTGTTCACTGTTATGCCAATCAATTAAATTTAATTTTGCAGAAAGCAACTAGTCAAAATGGTAAAGTTAAAAATCTTTTTCTAATTTATCCGCAATTCCTGCTTTTTTTCTCATTCTATTCACAGGTGTGATGTGTTAAAAGAAATAGTGAAGCAAAAATTGCCCACTGTTGCTGCCACACGTTGGAATTATAATATTCGTATTGTGAACGTCGTTAATGAGAATAGAGAAAAACTAATCGAATGCTTTGAGGAATTAGAAGAAAACTGCAATAAAACTATTACCTGCAGGTAAGCATATGTTTTGCGTAGAATTCTGGAAGATCCTGATTTTGTATTTTTTCTCAATTTATTTCATAAAATTTTTCCACATGTTAACATATTATTTAATCAGTTTCAAGCTAGAGATACAGACAATGTTGCACTGAAGAGAAAAATGGAAGACTGAAAGGATAATAGCATCTGCTAGAAATTTAACTGATGAGATAGAAAATATATAATCTGTAATGATACTAAACGAAGAAAAATTAGTAACGTAGAAAATCGGAATTTAATTGCTAAAAAAGTATGCGATACAATAGTTGTTCAGATGAAGGACAGGTTCTCATACCGAACTCATTTAAAAGCCGCATTTTTAGTAGACGTAACTAATTTTGATACTTACTCAAAAAAATTTCCAACATCGCATTTCCAATCTATTGTTAAGTGTTATCCGATGTTACAGCCAGACAAATTGAGGACTGAATTGGAAGTGATGTACTCAAAAACGGATTTTAAAAATATTTTAAGCGGCCGAAACATGTTTTCCTGGTTGACCCAAAATGGGTTAAACGAAACATTTGGCGAAAGCAGAAAATTATTAAAAATTATAGTCACAACCCCAATGTCCACTGCCAAATCTGAAAGATGTTTTTCAATTCTTAATAGGATTAAAACTTATCTAAGGAACACAATAACCGAAGAACGTCTTAATGCCTTAGCAATGATGTCAGTCAACAAAAACTTAATACATAACATCAACAATTTTGACGAAAAAGTTATAGACCATTTTATTGCTCAGAAAGACAGAAGGCTTGATTTCGTTTACAAGCAGTAAAATTATTACTACGTGACAATTAGAGTACAGTGTGTGACTTTTTGTACGTAAACCTATAAACAAGTATACAAAAATTAATGGGTCTGTGTGAGTGACTAGGCTGAATACACCAAACCACTGAAGGTGAGTGTTGCTTATGTTATCTTGTATTATATTCATGCCATAAGCAGTTAGAGCCTCTCAAATAAAATCACCACGAGCCGCCACTGGTTATAACTGGACTCCATTGGAAATGCTGTGCTTAAGATTGTGGATAGAAATAACGCTAAGTTGTACGCTGGAATCAAAGAGACGAGATTATAGGTCTGAGTGATAGTTCGGGTTTGTGAATTTTTGGGAGTCCGTAGTATTTGCCTGGAATGGAGTTATTTTGAGTAAATTCATTTTTTTGTTGTTTTGTGATACTATTCTTAGATTCTAATAATTTAAGGTGTTCATTAATTTTCTTTTGTATCGTAAAACTTGGATCTTTGTTTGTCTTTTTATAAGTAGTTGTATCATTTAATAATGTTTCAGATAAAGTGTTGTTTTGTTTGCGTGTCATAATAACTGCTACTGCACCCTTATCGACATTGGCAACTATTAATTCCTGGTGTGCTTTTAAAAACTTATCTACCTTACATTAAGTTTTGTAACTAGTACTATTCTTATTTGAATTTTTAGGATTTAAAAAAAATATTGTAACTTTGTTAGTTACTTGTGCTCTCAGTTGGTTTTTGTTGTCTTTATCGTGGCCTTCTAAAATATCTTCAATGTTAGCAAGTAATTTACCAATATGAACATTTTCGTTGGTAACTGTAAGTTGAATTTAGGACCCATAGATAAAAAATCACTTATATCAGATGGTATTGTAATGTCAGAAGTATTTACTATCCATTTTAATTATCCAAAAATAAGTAATTTTTTGTTTTTAAATCGTTTTTAATTTTGTTGTACTTTTTTATATTAATTTCTCTAATCTGGATGAATCGTTTATTGTAAAATGAATTTTGCTTGTAAATGAAATCTTGAAAATATTCCAACGATAATAAATGTTAAAGATTTGTTTTTATTTTATATAGTTCTTGTTTAAGTTGTACTTGTTTAGAATGAGTAACTTCAATCTCTAAACTTAGTATCTTAGTCTTCATGTTAGCTTGAAATCTACTTATTTTATAAAATAGTTTACCACTGTTTGTGATTAAAAGGTTGTCACAGTTTATTGTGTTGTGGCAGATATGATGTGGTAATACCTTTTCTCTCCTGCATCTTTCTAAGAAATATGTCTTATTGTTAATGTTAGCCAATTTTGATGTTATCCTGGCCCATCTTTTCATAGATCTTAAGATATCTTCTCCAAACTTATTTTTAAATTGTTGGTGAAAGCCCATTTTTAATTATATGTTTCGTAGTATATTCCTGGACGTATTAATATGTAAATAAAAATATTTTGAAATCTTGTGGGGTTTATTACGTCCAAATACAATATTTACATAAATGTCATTTTAACTGACATTTCGGAAAATATATTTCCTTAAACTTAGTTCTGAAATTTAATTAAAGGTTACAATATTTGAAGAATTTCTATATCTAAACTTACATTTAATTGATATATGATTGTTAATGTTATAATAAGGTCTTATGAAATTTGTAAATTATTTTGTTTTCATAGAAAATGTTTACATAATTTTATAAAGTTTAGAGCTACTAATCATAACTAATATTGTGGTGCTTCTTATGTAGATCATGAAATAAATGAACAAATTATTCCAGGAGAATGGCGAAATGAAGTTCCCAGCGAAAATGCATTGCAAATTGCCTCACACTTACGTTTCGAACATAGAAATGTTCCAAAGGATGTATTCAAACTGAGGGACACTATAAAGGAATATGTAAATGGTGTTGGAGGTGCAGTTGGAGGTGCAGTGTGTCCATGGCAATTTGACCATATAGAAAATGCTGGTCGCATTATACCTTAAACCTTTTCCACATGTACATTTAATAT